>JAJEJO010000662.1:108075-175631 GCA_020662805.1 Glaucomys volans
CAGACAATGAATTTTCCTCTTAGTACTGCTTTCATACTATTCCAGAGATCTTGATATGTTGTATCTTTGTTCTTTTTTACCTCTAAGAATTTTTTTCTTTCCCCCTGATGTGTTCTGTTATCCATGCATCATTCAATAGTGTATTATTTAATCTCCAGTTGATTGAGTCATTTCTGTTTTTTATTTTATCATTAATTTCTAATTTCATTCCATTATGATCTGATAGAATACTAGGTAGTATCTCTATCTTTTTGTATTTGCTAAGAGTAGCTTTGTGGTATAACATATGGTCTGTTTTAGAGAAGGATCCATGTGCTGCTGAGAAGAAAGTGTATTCACTCATTGATGGATTCTATATATGTCTGTTAAGTCTAAATTATTGTGTTATTGAGTTCTATGGTTTGTTTATTCAATTTTTGTTTGGAAGATCTGTCCAATGGTAAGAGAGGTGTATTAAAGTCCCCTAGTATTATTGTGTTGTGGTCTATTTGGTTCCTTGAATGGAGAAGGATTCTTTGACGTACATGGATGCACCATTGTTTGAGGCATAAATATTTATGAATGTTATGTCTTGCTGATTTATGTTTCCCTTAAGTGGTATGAAACATCCTTCTTTATCCCTTCTAATTTTGGCTTGATGACCACTTTATCTGATATGAGGATGGATACCCCTTTTTTTTCACTGAGTCCGTGTGCATGGTATGTTTTTCCCCAACCTTTCACCTTTAGTCTGTGGGTATCTTTTTCTATGAGATGAGTCTCTTGGAGGCAGCATATTGTTGGGTCTTTCTTTATAATCCAATCTGCCAGTCTATGTCTTTTGATTGATGAGTTCAGGCCATTAACATTCAGGGTTATTATTGAGATATAATTTGTATTCCTGGTCATTTTGGCTTATTTTTGGTTTTTTACTTGACTTGGTTTCTTCTTTATTTGGCTATTCCTTTAGGGTAGTTCCTCCCTATGCTGACTTACATTGTCGCTTTTTATTTCTTCCTCATGGAATATTTTGCTGAGAATGTTCTGTAGTGCTGGCTTTCTACTTGTAAATTCTTTTAACTTTTGTTTATCATGAAAGGATTTTATTTCATCATCAAATCTGAAGGTAAGTTTTGCTGGGTATAAGATTCTTGGTTGGTATCCATTTTCTTTCAGAGCTTGAAATATGTTGTTCCAGGCCCTCTGAACTCCCTTTCTGACATTTCTTCTGCCCTGGTGTCATTGGATTCTATTGATGTACCATCTACTTTTGTTTGGGACACTTTCTTCCCTTGTTTTCTCATGTTGTTCATGTATTTTCCCCTCTAGCAGTGAGAATCTGAGGTATGGCACTTTCCTCCCTATAGACTTAATAGTGTCCCTGCAGGTTTCAAATACCTCACCTTGAAGTGAGAGGTCAATATCAGCAGCAAAACACACAAACAATATAGTCCCTTTTAAGATATTAGCTATATTGTCTTAATAAACAGAGATTATGAGTTTGATTATTAGCTACAGCTTAGCCATTGGTTTGCAGTAAGGACCACAATTTCTAATGGTGAACAAATAGGATAGGGAGGGGTGTAGGATATAATGTTAATGAGATAAGAAGTGTGTCTATAAAGGTACTATGTCATAGGCATAGTGAAAGCAGAATTAAAAGAAATTGTCTGTTAGCATGAGAAACAGGAGAAAGAGTCTCCAATGAGAGAGATAGATAAGAAGAAAATAGCGCGGGTGAGAAAAATATTAATAAAAGAAAAGAATGACAGTAGGTACAATAGGAATAATCTTAATATTACTACTAAAAAACTCTACAATAAAACTATACTGTGCTGTTCAAACCTCCTAATCTTCAGTAGCCTGATGCTTGGGAGGACTTTGATAATGCAATATCCCAAGAAGGGTTCTGCCCCTCTAGGTATGGTGGCCTCCTGGTGGGGTATAATTCCTGCTAGTGGGCAGAGGCACCCCCACGTGTTGACAGATGGTCAACCATAGCATGGTTGGTAGACTGTGGGCTGGGGCTGGGCTGAACTATGCCTGAGTCTCTGGGCTAGCATTTCTGATGTGCAAGTGTCTTGTGGTGGCACTGGGCTGGGCTTGGTGTCTCTGGGCCTGGCTTCCCCAGCATGAAAGTCTCGCATAGTGGTGCTGGGCTGAGCCTGGTGTCTATCCCATCATTCCTATTTTGAACATAGTCAATGTTTTGAATCACAGGAATTTGAGGTATCGTTGTGTTTTTCTTCCCCTTCACTAAAATCGGCTTTGGAATAATCATTTCAACCCAACTTCTAAGAATTAGGTATGAAATGAAAATCTAATTCCCCAAATTTCATTTGATAATGACTTGATTTCCTGTTTTCTGTCCCTTGTTTATATAAGGAATTCCTTTGTCCCACACAGTGGTAGGCAATCTGATAGGAAACTAGTGGTGCTGGCTAGCATGTGTTCAGAAGACAGCCCAGAGTGGAGAGCAAAAGATGCACCACTACTGTACTGTATCTCCTTCCCCCAGCACAAGGGACCTGCCAGAATTCCTCTTCTATGTTCCCACCCTTTGCAAAGCTAGAGTAATGTAGGTAATGAGCAAAGAAAGAACTTCAGGTCTTGGCTGCTTTAAGGGACCTTCATCTTAAAAGGCACACATATTCTTGTTTGCCTCCCAGTGCAAGAGCCCATCTCAGCCTGCACTGACTGCTCATCCCCATGAAAGGAAGGGACGGCTCTACTGCTCAGCTGAAGTCTAGTTGTCTGGGGTCAAAACTTTATGGGCCCCTACAATGAAGAAATGGAAATGGAATTAGGTGGCTTGTGAATGTCAATGTGCTTTTGTGTAGAAAGGATATGGAGATAGATATTGTGTCATAAAAAAATTAGCTTATGTGCATATATAAACCTATCACCATTCATTCCAATTTTATATGTAACAATAATGTACCAATTCACTAAGTAAATAGAAGGAAGACCAATAGAATAAAGGAAGGGGATCTGGGTGAGGGAGAAGGGGAGGAAAGAGGAAATTTTGGGAATTGAAATGAAGAAAATCATCTTACATTCATTTATGAATATGTCACAATGAACTTCACTATTATGTATAATAATACACTAATAAAAACATTAACTTTGTTTTAATTTTAATTACATTTATTGTTACATAAAATAGCCATATGGTTTAAAAATCAAAGATGCAAATGGTGTACTAATTAAATTTTTCCCTCTAATTGCAAGAAAATATGTTTTAGAGTCTTACAGATACATATTCAAATCAGATCTTTACTGATGATTGGCAGGTGATCTTAGGTAAGCAGCGTAGTTTCCCTGGTCTGATAGAAGGGATGCAGTGACTTACATGTCATAAAGTTATGATGAAATTAGATGATGTATAGGAAGTACTTGACATAAAGTTGGCAGTTGATAAATAATAGCAACTATTCATTTTACAAAAGTAAACACAGGTGAGCAAGAATAGTACCTTTCTTTCGTCTTTCTTGGATTGCCTTGGTGCTCTGCTGATGAGCTGCTTCAGAGATACCCTGCCCTGTAAGCAACCAAGATAGACTGCTACAGACCAGCAGTCCTCCAAGATTTAGCTGTGTGCTCCCAGAATTTCAGCAGTCTGGTCTCCAGGCTTTATGCTTCTGATCCAGTGTTCCCTTAGACGGGCCCCAAAGCCCCATGGCCTTACTCTTTCCCAGGTAGCTTTTGTGCCTCACTCAGGGAATTTGAATATTTTCAGATAGCCATTTGCTCCCCTTCAAGAATACGGGACAGCCTCTGACTCCATTATATCACACCACTCTTTCTACTCCATATACAACAAAGATACACAACAATGAGACAGCCTTGCATCTCTCTAGATTTCCTGCAGGAAGCAAAACACTGGTTGTCTCCATTTGCCAATCTGCATATTTAAAATGGGTGCTTTATGTACTCACACTAGACACATCCACATCTGTGATTCGACTATGAGGGATTGGAAGGATGTACAAATTCTATTCTGCATTTGACACTCTTATTTCCTCTTCAACCTTCCTTTCTCTCTACCCAGATTATAGGACTTCATTTGTAGACTTGGAAGTGGGGAAAAATGCAGATGCAGGGAAGGCAAGGAAAGTCTGCTTACTCCTAACTTCTTTCACATGTTTTCTGTCTTATTACTGGAAAATGCCTTCTGAAATTAAGGAGTTTGATGCCTTTTCTCCCTTTTTCTCCATTGCTTGGATTATAGGCAGCTGTTCAGGCCACAAGCAAATGATGTGTGTGAGGATATATGTGGGAACCGTGTCCATTAACACTATATGTTATCCCTCATTCAGTTTTCAATCACTGCCTCTGCATTTGGTGGATCTTTATTCCAGTAGGCAGTTTACTTCACTGTCCAGAACTCCTCAAGAGGAGGAATTTTGTTTGTTCTAAAAAGGTATCAGTGGATTAAAGAGAAGAACATTGGCTCTGATGTGAGATGGTCTGGGTGGAATCCAGGCAGTGACTCTTCATTCCTAGCTGACCTTGAATACTTAATCTCTTTAAACCAAGGTTTTCTTACTTCATATTAGAGATGAGGTATCAACATTTCTCTCAAGGTTGTGACCAAAATTGTCAGATAATGTTTCTGAAAGTGATTAAGTACTGAATTACTGCAAAGGACATTAAAATCTCAAGTCTAGTTTTACTGAAATCCTCCACACAACTAAATTATCTTGTTATTTGAAGTTCATGCAAATAAAGTGGGAAAAATAAATTCTCCTCTCAGACAACCTGTGAATATTATTCTGGTGACTGTAGATGCTAAAACAAAAGTTGGTAATGATGCTTAAATGAATAATTTATAAGAAGAATGGTCCTATGAATTTCTGGCACTATCACATGTAATTCCAATAATAACAGTAAACTTGGATGTAGTCCTTGAGGGCTTGGTGCTGTTATGAGCACTTCATGTGTATCAATTCAATTCTAAAGCAATACATACTAGAGAAACTTATCTCTGGTCTGATATTAAGCAATAATTTTATATTGCTCCTGTGGACTTAAACGTATCCCCCCAAAAAACTATAACCCCAACGTAATAGTATTTGGAGATGGGGACTCTGGGAAATAATCAGACTTAGATGATGGTCCTTAAAAAAGAGATGGCAGACAGTCAGCTCTTTTTTTTTTCCTGCCATGTGAGAACACAGCAAGAAGGTCGCCACTTAAGAGGCAAGAAGGGAACCCTCACCAGAAAGTGGAGGCACCTGGATCTTGGACTTCCAGCCTCTAGAACTGCAAGAAAACCTGGATATAGTCGGTGTGCTGCACTGCCCTGTTGGTACATAGCAATTTCTGTTGTTTAAGCTGCCTAGTACGTGGTATGTTATGACATCCAAGTTGACTAATGTATTAGTCTTATAAATCCTGAATTTCTTCATGGTTGGCTCTTTTTGAGAAGAGCCCCCTTCTTGAGAATCCATCCATTCGTCCAAATGAACAAGAAACTCTTGTGGAAGCATAAAGACAAAGGCTTACTATTTCTGCTGAACAAATACCCACACAATAAAAATATGTAGATAGGTAACACTGGTTCTAGGGAAGCTTGGCCTGGGAGCATCCTTTTCAGGGGCTTTTAATGTTTGCATTTTAAAAACATGTCATGATATAAACCCTAAATATGAAAAAGATATTGGTAACATGGGTGTATGTATGATTTGTGGAATTATCAGAATTATTTACTAAATGTTAAGATAGATCAATTTTATAACAAATTATTCCCTCAGTGCATCTGAAGGTCTTCTTAAATGAATTTTGCAAAGAACAAGACTGCCTTTTTATTAAGGACTTAAGCTGATTGTGTTCTTATTGCAAGGTTGAAAAGAAGACCCAACACTTCAGGAGTCAATATCATTCTCCAACACGCATCACTCAGTGACATATAGCCTCTGATGCAAGAATTGAAATTAATGCTCTGATGGCCCAGCCTCATCCTGAATTCATTTCTAAATCCAAATCTTGTGTTCATTCCTTTACATGAGGGATAAACAAGTTATAGTCTATGAACTAAGCATTTTTTTTTACAGTTTTAAAAGGTGATTAAAATAAAAATAAAACATAACAACAGTAAAGACAATATGTGACAAATAACAAATATTAAGCCTAAAATATCTTTTACAAGACCTTTGCAGCCTTCCTCAGTGAGGGGAACCGTCCTTGAATGAGCAGAGAATGTCCCCTGGTAGCTTCTTCTAAGTCGGTGGGAGCATGGGACACACATCTGCAGGGCTGGTTCATGCACAGGCTGGGAGCCAAAATTTCATCTCTATATCTATTTTTATGCTGTTCTTCCAAGAGAAATTCCTTCTCAGTTCCCTTATAAAACATCCATCAGAGCAGTCCCCTGCACATTGTAGGGGTTAAATCAATTGCTGACATGAATTGCAAGTCATTGTCCATGAGGTTGGGATTAGCCTGCAGCCTCCATGGAAGATCTGCTTCACCTTAAATTACATTCAAAACAGTAAATAACTCTTAGAATACATTTCACAACAGCAGCACACTCATCTTAGTGTCCTGGCCTTGGTCCAGAGGATTGCGATCTAAATTCTCCATTTCATATGTTCATGTTTCTAATATTGCCCAGAAAGGTCATTCCCAGGTTGCAATGGATTGTAAGGCAGGAAATAAGAGCTGATTTTTGGCCCCACCACTAGATTGTTCTGTGGTTATGAGTCCCTGAGTAAGCTGTCTCCTGACTCTGCTCTCAGTTACTCCATCTGGGAAATGGGAATAACAAACTCCCTCTTGAAAACATGAAGATGGATTAGAAATGATATTTTTAAAGTGATTTCCCAGCTAAGTAAGAGAATGCTGAATATTTCATAGATACTCTCAGGGAAGAAATCACACACATGTAAAATTCATTGTCTTCCTTCTGGAATTGAGAAGAATTATAGAACTTGAATTGGGCAATTCATTATTCCAGTGTTTGAGAGGGTGTAGCTAGTGTTCTGAAAAATTGGCCATTCACAGTTAACATCGAGGGACACTAACCACTAGTGGAATCAGATGGCTTTGAACAGAGAAAGAAAAAATCCCCAATAAAATAGCTCTCGTTTAACCCTTTTTCTTTGCTCTGGCTCAGATCCCCACACTAAGGTTTTAAAGTCTGATGGGAAGCTCCTGGCATCAGCACCATCCTGGAGTCCATCTGGCCTTGTAAATCTCTTCCACCCATGCACAAGGTGCTCCTGCCCACCATGCGGGGAAGATGCCCACTGCATGCTCCTCTAGTGAGCCCAGGTCTCAGCCAAGTTGGAAGCACCATGTAACATACTCTCCCCAAAGCCTAACTAAAGAGTCTGGTGCACTGTCAGCATTTGGTGGTGTCTGTCAAAGGAACGATGTGCTTACTCTGTGCAGCTGAAGGTTTGGCCAGCTCCACTCACTGTCCCTTGGGAGAATACACAACTCTGTACAAACTCAGGAGACATTTGGTGGGCACCCAACACTGGAGAGAGGCCTACAGTAACAACACTAAAACACTCATTTAGCTCTTGCCAAACATGTCAGGCATGATTCTAAGCAGTGTGTGTGTGTGTGTGTGTGTGTGTTCAGTACTGGGAATTAAACCCAGAGATACTCTCCCACTGAGCTATAGTCACAGCCATTTTTTTTTTTTTTTTTTTTTGAGATAGAGTCTTTCTAAGTTTCCCAGGCTGGTCTCAAACTTGCAATTCTCCTGGAAAACATTTTTATATATTTTAACTTTTTTAACCTTCACAACAATCTTAGGAATTGTACGATGTGACCATCATTCCCATTTTACAGAGGAAGTCATTGAGGCCTAAAGGAGGTTTATAACTTGCCTAATGTTTAGGATGATGAATGATCTGAATGCAGTTGACTCCAGACCCACCTTAACCACTCAGTCACAGTGTACTTCAAGGACCTATCACTCCTACCAGGGAAGCAGACTCCTAGAGAAGACAACATTGTGTGCACTGTGTCACTGTCCCCTTTGACCAACTAGCAGAACAGAGCACTCCTCAGTTTTCTGATAGCCCAGGGTAAGCTGGGCCAGGTTTCTCTGTTCTCTAACCTGGACACTGAGGTGCAGAGCAGTCAGGTGTCTCAATCGCTGTCTCTGGCTGTCCTGTGGCAGAGCAGGGCTCAGCAAGCAGGTCTGCTGGCCCTTCCATGCTTCTTGAGACTCTGCAGTGCAGTTGCTTGCACCAGAGATACTCACCCAGCATATTTCTCTGCCCCACCATCACCTGGAGACCTTTGCCTAAGGTTGACAATTGCTGCCATGCCTGGCAAT
The DNA here is from genome assembly GCA_020662805.1 of Glaucomys volans. Lineage (NCBI taxonomy): Eukaryota > Metazoa > Chordata > Mammalia > Rodentia > Sciuridae > Glaucomys > Glaucomys volans. The sequence goes on from JAJEJO010000662.1 coordinate 116,351, forward strand.
CAATCAATAAACACCTGCTACCTGTGAGGGACCTCATGCACCTAAATAAAAAGCTAGAAATAGAAGAGATTTATTAAGGAACTTTTAATCCATCCTTTCCTTTCACAAGTGCAGAAACCAAGGCAGCTTTCCTAAGCTACCAGACTGCTTGGTATCAGTGTGGAGAACAGAGCCCAGGTCTCCCAACAAGACATCTGGAGTGCTTTCCCTACTCTGCATGCTATGCTGGGCAGTAAAACTGGAGGAAGCAAGAACCTCTCCATACTGCCTGCTTCACCCTGTGGGGTCAGGGTACAGGCCACTCACTGTACCCTGTGTCTCTTGGTGCACCAAAGGGAAGCCCTGCCATGTGGGAGAACACGTGCACCCTGCCATAGAGATTCTTCCCAGGCCTGTGTATGAAAAGGATTCTGAGAGAGCCATGTATTCCACCCATCCCCCTCCCTCTTTTCCTCAAAACTTAATTAATCATGTTTGCATCTGGATCCAGACAAGACAATAGCAGGGATGTGTTTTTGGTTAGGAACTGAAGCTGCATTCGCAAAGGAATGTTGATTAGTTAGTGGTCGGTATCATTTTTCATGCCTTTTTAAGTTACAAAAAATTTTAATATCAAAGCATTTCTCCCTGCACCACACGTATCTATTTCTCATAAGTGCATTCTGCTGGCATAATTTTCTCTTCCTTCCTGCGGGCTCTGTTTATGAGATGATCCATCAGGTTGTCTCAGAGTCTCCATCCCACTCTGCAGCAACCAGAGGCCTTCCAGGTGAGCTATGAGCTACAACCCACAGCCTCTCCCCATGTGGAAGGGGAAGGAGAAATGCAGTCTTAGGCCACAGTTTCATCCATCGTTGATCAGGGGGACAATGGTTACCTACTAAAAGACAGCAGGCACTTCCTGTAGCATACCCCAGGCCCTCATTGTAAATGCTGCTGCCCTTTAGGATAAGGGTAGACCCTTAAAGGGAAGAAAACATCCTGAACCTTCTTAGATCCATAGATTTTAAGGTCAACCCGAGTGCCTCAATTCAATTCTTCTGTTCTGCTCCAGGAATATACTCTTGATCTGGGAAAATCTCCTAATGCAGGAAGCATGTCTTAATGTGTACAACATGCCCATGTGTGTAGAACATGTCAAATCACAGATGGTAAGTCATGGCAGATAAATAATGTTGGAAATATGTGGCAGAGCCGGAAATCTGTCTGCCTTGCCAGCCCTCAAGCTAAACTCCTCTTTCAGACAAAGGTGATGGAAGAGTCATAGAAGACACTGAAGTGCCTTCTCCTTCTGTGCAGAGAACATTTCTGCTCAATTCCAAGCATGGTTGAGTCACCAGGTGTGCAGCCTTAACAGGACCGACCAGAGGGACAGCAAGAACAAGATGGTCTAAGATGCTCAGGTCCAAGCCAACCTTCCCTCCGTGTGAGACACCATCAGCACACCACAGTCACTGATTCTCCAAGGATATTGGTCCAAGGAGCAGGAGGGCTTGCTTAGGAAAGGGTCACTGGCAGGGGTGTGGGGGAAAACAAGGGATTTCAGGATCTATTCAGGTCACTTTGATTCCACAGCATTTTGGGTTAGCTGAGGCACGTCTGATTTGATCAGAACACAGCCCCTTTGACTATTTGCTAACATTATTCCTTGACTTTGGCAAGGAAAATTATTGTGGGTGAGATATCAAAGCTGATGGTTGACCTGGAGATCCAGAGTACTCTAGGACGACTAAATAGTGGAATCACATTCCCAGAAATCAATCAATCAATTAGTTATTTATTCAGAAAATAAAGCCAGGTATCATGCTAGACATACACTACACTGGTCTCTTTAACTTCCAGGCTTTACTGTGAGACTTGGCCTGACTTGGTCTCATTTTTTGTCCCTCTACCTCCCAGGCCCCTTATTTGGGGTTGGCCAGGTACTAGGATGTTTAGTTGTAGCTAGTTCCAGTTCTAAGGAAAGTTTTAATATCAGAGGCACAGATGGTATGAAATGGAGATCAGTAGACCATATACAGCCTGTGGGCAAATCTGGTCTCTTGCCTATTTTTGTAAATGAAGTTTTATTGGAACACAGCTTCACCTATTCTTCACAGAATCATTTGTAGCTGATTGTATGCTACACAAACAGAGCTACATAGTTGAGACAGGGACCAAGTGGCCTACAAATCCTAAATGTTTATAGTTTGGCCAATTATGGAAAAAATTCCACCTACTATAAATGATTTCCACATTTCCCAAGTAGTGAATCAATGGTCAAGTGAGATACACAATCAGATTTCCTGATTTCTTCCCCAAGATCCAAACTACAGATTGTCCTTCTCATTAGAAAGTTCTCTTATTTTGTTTTTTTTTTTTTTAATCTTTTTGAGTCCTGCCTCCTATGGAAATTGTTTAAAATATCAGATATGTTTTGAAAGCAAAGAAGAACAAAAGTCCTGAAAAATTCCACAATTACTTACGAAACCTGGGGATGACTATAGGCTCTTCATCTTTATGGGACCTGATCTGAGCTCAGAGCTGGGACTCTCCTCAGTTACTGACTTAAGGTCTCCATCAGAATTGGGGTAGGTTTGTGTTGACTCTAAACAGCATCTGCACAACACGTAAAAATAGGTCATTTACATGCATTCATTATAAAATTTAAAAAGATATTTATGTACTTATTTTTATCACAATACATACCCATAAAGCATGAACAAATGAAACAAATCTTTAGGATTAATTATTTTAGCAATAATATAAAAATGAAGCAATGCATATTCAGTTTTACAATCATCCGGGTAAAAACATAGGTTTTTCAGGACTTTGGGGTAGGTGTATAGATGAAGAGCAAAGCTCAGAGACATTGGGCTCCTTGCATAAACCTGCGTCATCTTGGACTACCTCAAGTAATTCACACTGCAGAGCTCATACACATCTTATTCTTTGACCTTACTGTTGGGGTAGGGGAAGCTTGATGCCTCTGAAAACTTGGGCTGGGGAGTTGGCCCTGAGATGCTTCTTGTCACCAGGTTCATAAAGCTGCTCCTAGGCTGGTCTCCTGAGATACCTGTGTTCTCAAACCATACAATGAGATGCTCCCCTTACTCCTTTCCAAGCCCTAGGTCTTTTTTCAATTATTTTTGGGATGCTGCTAAGTGAGTGTCTCAGGATATCCACAGTTTTCCAGAACAAAGTGTACCTTCACACTTGGAGTATGGTCTTGGACTACACATGCTGTGTTCCATGAGGGTTGGGCTGGACAAAGATGAGGATCACTGTGTTTACACACTTAGGAAAGTCTAAATCTTCTGGGGAAATTTTTAAACTGACAGTGGGTCAGCAATGAAATGAAGGAGGAGTGGCTATCTTAATCCTGTCATTAGATATGTGAGGATGTGGGCCTAGAGCATCTACACTAGTGCTCAGTGGGCATCACTTCAACCTCCATAAAAGGCCTACCTATGAGAGAAGTAGGCCAATCCCTGTTTTACAGAAAGGGAAAGTATCTCAGCCAGATTAACTGATGAACTCCCAATCACACAGACTGTAAATGGCAGAGCTGGGATTTCCATAGCTCCGCATGCCAGCTGTCTACAATGAGCCTCCTGGGAGGCTGGAGAGGGGACTGCAGATCCCAGAAGATCAACATGAGGGCTGAGCCCCCGAGAAGCTGTTCAGGCTAACCTCTGCACAAGGATGCCCAGCAGAAGGAACCAGAAGGGGCTGAAATTTAGCCTGTGTTCTGCTCTCTAACTCATGAGCCCAGACACAGGACTGGGCCCTGTGGAGAAGGCCTCCTCTTGTCATAAGGAGCAGGGGGCTGGTGCTGCCCTGCTTAGGGTGTGCATGTAATGAGGTTGAGTGTGGAAAAGAATAGCAGATCTACCTCTTCCCTGGGTGATGCAGAGCTATGAGTTCATCTTATGAATACTCACTTCATACTGTAGCATAGTCTCAAGTTAGACCTTTAAAAAATTATTGTAAACAAAATGTAAAATTCATTCATTTTCAAGTGTCTTGGTGGGATTGAGTTCTAGGAAAGAATACTCAACAAATACTTCTTCAGTATTGTAGGCTCAGCACTAAGTCTATACTCTAACTGAAGACAAAATCAGTTCTTGATAAAAAGCAGTGAAAGTCATCAGAATCAAAACCTTTTTCCCCAGATTCAGGAACAAATGCAGTGTAATCTCTTTTATTTTTCAAAATCCTCTCCACCTGTCCAATGTCCTCTTTTTTACCTTTATCCTCACCCTGAATTGCCTGAGAACACTGGGACCTGAAAGTTTAAAAATATAAGACCCAAGATCTGATTGGGTGACTACTGCCTTTCATCTCCTATCCCTTGATGATGTTTTTGGACACTGCTTCTGTGCGGTTTAGAAAGGAATACTTGGGTTTGGCTGGAGAAACACCCTGGGGGTGCTGTTTCATGTGCCTGTCCTGGGTATAAGGATTTTAGGTCAGATTCTCATGTTCAGCATGTTCCCCCAAAATGCAGTCACTGTGTCAAAGTAGGTGGTTTTCGAGAATCAAAAAGCACCAGTCACACCAAACCACATTCACACAAGACACCCTCTGAATTCTTTTGGCTTTTGTACTGAGCTAGGATTATCAGCCCAAGTTTCTCTTCTTAATTTTTTTCTGTGGCCAAATTGGCCCTCTCTGTCCCTGGATCTTGACTGGGGGTACCCAAGTGGACCCTCTCAGGTCTGTTTTCAAATCTATAGAAACAGAAGTTGGTGGCCTTCACATCTTCTCTCTCTTGGAAATTCCTGGCCTCCTTTTGCAAACAGATGCAGCTCTTGCTCAGGGACTGGCTTGGCAAGCCAGAGGCCTTAGGGACTTGCAACCTGGTAACAGAAGGTTCTCATCTCTCTCTCTCTCCATCAGGACATGGTAGGCCTCCATATTTGCATAACCCAGAAAAAGAGTTTCATTACTTTTTGTTCCCCAGGGGAAAAAATCCTTCTAGATGATCTGGAGTATCTATTCCTAGACATAAGAGAAAGCAAAGTTCATCTTTGTCTAATAGTGTGGCAAATTGGGTGATGGAGGCAATTAGAGAACAGGACTATACACAGTGCATGGTTAGGCAATGATGAGGTGGCCCAGAAATAAAGGCACTGGCAAGAAGATTTTATAGGGAAGTTGGATCAACCATTGCTTTATTCTTGGACAAGCACAACAATCTTCTACAGGACATCTTTAAGTGTCTTGCTACTGCATAGCATAAAAAGTGAATGCAGACTACAAGTTCCTAGCCTCATCTCCACTTCTCCTCTGCTGATTTTCTGTGGTCCATCACGTTGGTTCTCCCTGTCCCCTTTCCAGCAACTTCCTAGTAATTTCATCCTTCAGAGCAGAGGTAGAACTTTACTTCATAACCTAATCATCACACCACTTCATTCAGTGTGTGTGTGTGTGTGTGTGTGTGTGTGTATTATTATTATTATCATCCCTATTTTATAGAGGAGAAAGCAGATGCAGAAGGATGAAGTAGCTCAGCGGCAATCCCCCCTCTAATACCCAATAGGTCCAGAATTTCCATCCAGTCTTCTAATGGGAATTAGTTCATTCAGGCTCTGCATTGCGCTGTGAGAAATCAACCCCTGCCCTGCACTGTGCTCCGAACCAGGCTTCCCGTGAGAGATTCCAGGCCGGCCTACGAATCAGAATGCCCAGTGGGTGCCGCCAGCCCCCACCCAGCACCAAGCACGATGCAAAAATGGTGACTTCGGTACACCGCCTACATCGGCCTGGGCTAAGGCGTCTAGGACGCCCTCAGCCAGCTCGGCTGCCAGTTATGGGAGAGAAGGCGCTGGCGAGAGCCCAGAGAAGATCCCCCACAAGAAATATATCGCTTGCTGACACTTTTATGACCCGGGCCCGCTTACAAAACACAGGCCGGTGCGCAGTGCTGCTTTCCCTTGCCCAGCTTGACATCACATGCTCGCCCCGGGGCTGCCACTTGGAGTCAGGAAAGGCCGTATATTTCCCTACTCAGATAGGCCTAGTGGTTCTCGTCAGGTGCAGAAAGCCAATAAATCACCAGGGAAGTCTCCGCGTATCTATCAGTCAGAAAGCTTGTCATCTTCTCTGCCTTGATCCACTTGAAAGCAGGAGCAGGAGGGGCGGGGCGCGGCGGGGGCGGGGCGCGACCGGGACGCGGACACCTGCAGGGCGCTGGGGCGCGGGATCTGCAAATGTTCACAACTCCGAGGGGCTGCGGGAAAAATTTACACCTCCTCCCCCTGCTGCACGAGCTTCCTTTCGCTTTGAAGTTTCGTGGCTCCAGGCTGGGGTTGAGGGAGGCAAGTACTCCAGCCTGGGGCTTTTAATATTCACCTCAGGTCCTCTTTGCAGCTACTTTGGGAGAAATGAAAGCTGTAAGTTTGGACGACCTCCTTACAACACAAAGGGAGGGGACAATTTCACACTAGACGGCCCTGTTTGTAGTCTCCATGCCTGACCAAGAAGTTTAATCAAGAGTGGGAATTTGGGGCCAGTCCCACTAGGCAGAAGAACCCTCTTGGGTAAGTCCTTTCGGGTCCTCAGTTTCTTCCAGGGAGCAGGATAGTGACTGTAGAACCTGATGGACTTTAATTCAAATCCCACCTCCCCAATTTTCTCCTTTCCAGCTTGAGTATATTTACTTTTACTCATTCACTTTCCTCAGGTGTAAATGGGAACACATACTTTTCAGGGTTAGTGGGGGAATTAAATGAGGCAATATGTATCAATTGCTGACCCTGATAGCTTGTACTGCATGCAGTAAAATTGTGAAAATATGATAGTTCCACTTTTATTTCTTCCCTCTTCTATAAAATGTTGATCATTCCAGCTGAAAGCTGCACATCCTGAGCCAACCTTGCATCCTTGGGTACCAAGTCCTGCTGTAGCTGCAGACTCCCACCCAGCCACATTCACTAGGTAGAGGAAAGAAAGAAGGAAATTCATTTAATGGATTCCATTTCCCTTTTTAAATTTCTCACTCAGCAGTGGTTTTGTTTGTTTGTTTGTTTTTGTTTTTTTAATCATCTCCAAACTGAAAGGAATGAAGAACCTGTCATCTAACCCTCTGGACCTCAGTTTCTTCACTGGCAAAATGAATGGGCAGGAATTCCAATGTTTTTCAATGGAGAGCTGCTGGGATCTGGGAACAGGACTATGTTGCATATTATAGAAAGCTGAGCATCTGGCGCCTCCAACATTAAATGCCAACAAAACCCCCAGGCTCGTGACAATCAAAATTGCCCTCACATTTACCAAGTCAAAAGCACTGAATGACTCCATTTCCCTTCCAGTCCGAATACTGCCCCAGTAAAAGAGTCCTGGTTCAAGTAGTAACCAATCACCCTTGCTATTACTTAAGTCAAGCTGGTCGATGTTCTTTAAAAAAAGACTCTATTATGGAAGCAATCAAACTTGCCCCATATTATGTTATACAGCAACTGCGAAGATATGCCTTTTAAACAGCAGATGTGAAACCACTTTTAAGAGCGTGGTTTCTAAAGGTAAGGTACTATTATTACATGAAAAATAGTAGTCACAATATCTTATTAATAGACTCAACTCATTGCACGCACTTCCTTTCTTTTAATTATGAAAGGATTCTCTGAGGTAGGTTTTACTATTTTCATTTTGCATGTAAGAAATAGATTAAAAGGGTAAAAGATTTGCTCAAGGCCATACAGCTAGAATTTGAACCCAGACCATTTGATCACAAAACCCATGTACTAAATAATGTCCTCTGTTTACTGTTCGTGTGGGTCAGGAAGGCTTCTTCTGAGATCAGTGCAGTCTCTCCATAATCAAGTTACATCTGGTTGAATGCTAACTGTTAGATCGTTGGCTTAGGAGATAGAATCAGGGAATTCCATCAAGGGGAGCTATGACTTCAAGAAGCCTATCTTAAAATCCACCCTGTTCCACTGTCTTTCTTCACATGACTTGGTTTTTGTTTGTTTGTTTGTTTGTTTTTGTTTTTGTTTTGTCTTGTGCCTTTCTTGTACTGGTTGTGAGAAAAGTTTCCTTAAGGTCTTTCAGTATTTGTATATTTCATTATTTTCTTGTGACTTTCTGTTCCTGCTCTCTTACTTGCGCACACACACATATTCACACCACATTTACCAAATAAAAATATAGGATTCCCAGTTAAATTTAAATATCATATAAATAATTATTTTGATTTAAGGATATCCCAAATATTGCATAGGACATACCTTTTTTTTAATTATTCATTTTTAATCAGAAATAAAAATTTAATTGGGTGTCCTGTATTTCATCTGATGACTTAATCAGAGCTTATCACTTTTCAGTGCTCCTCAGCCTTCAAGTTGACCAGCAGAGAGCCAGAGAGGTGCTGGGTTCTGGATGGGTCATGGTCAGAGACCCCCCAGAACACAGAAGTCTTTGTCCTACAAGTGTTCTCAGACAAGCTGAAATGAAAGAAATCGCAAAAGCTAATTGCTTGACACTAAGTCTCATGCCAGCACACTCCAGAGGTTGTGTTGGACCCCTTCTCCTCTTCCCTCCAACATTCACTCAGTCCCAGCCCCTTCAGCCTCTCCCTTTCAGGTTTCCCAGATACCTTCACTTCCCTCCATCTTCAGTTTTTCTTCCTTTTCTCAACAGTCTGTATTTGGAGGACTCCAGCAGCTCCTAAACTTCCTATTCCCATTCCTGTCTCGAGTGGCCATCCTCCACACTCACACCAGGTGATCATGCTTTCTTTTGAAATAGTATGCTTCCTCTGATGATCCCAGTGTATTGTAGAAATATTAGAAAATCCCCACAACAATAAAGAGAAAAATTCTAATCTTCCTTGGTTATTTCTCAGCTCAAAAAAAAAATTTAGTTTTGTACCAAGTAAAACTCAAATTCCAAGCTTGAGTAGTCAAAGCTCCTATGATCTGACCTTTACCTACTTTTCCCATCTTTGCCTGACACAATGCAGCTCATACCCCAAACTCCAGCTACTCCAGCTATACAGTCATTTTCCAGTTCCCTAAAGAACATCCTTGTTCTTTATCTAGGTTTTTGCAAAACCTTTTTCTTCTTCCTGGAAGTCTTTCTAACATTACCCCTTAGTGCACTCCTATTTATACTTCAGAACCCAGCCCCAGTGTCACTTCCCTGAACTTCTCGTCCCAGAACAGACTTAGAAATAATCTCCTTCATGTTCCTATAGTTTTCTGCACTCACACAGTCCTGAGCAACAGCATTCATATAGATTTTTAAAACATAGTATGTCGGAAATTATTTGTTTACACATATATCGTCCATCTAAATTGAGGTCCTTGAGGGTAGAGACCATATATTTCAGAGACCAAGCAAAAGACCTCCTACAATTAGAAGCTCAATAAAACACTGGTTAATTACTTCATTAATTAAGTCATTTCTTTTCCACATGCCTTATGCATGTCACTGAGGGACTAGTACTAATTATTCTACCTGATTAAGTGCTGGTTTAAATGCTGCTATTACCTAATATTCAACCATACAACTAAATTGTAAATATTGGTTGAATGACTGAATTATCTTCCCATAGACTGAATAGAGGCCATAGCACACAATAAATGGCAAAAGGTCCCAGATAGGGATTCAGGGGCCTGAGTTGCAGTCTCTGCTTCTTCAGCTGTGTAAGTTGCCTTGGTTGTCTTACCTTTAAAATACGGAGTAGATCAAGTCCATGTCCTTCGTGCTCTACATCATTAAAGGGTGATTAATTTATAAATACTCTTGCCAACTGTGACTTCCTGGTAAGTTGTGCCTCTTCTGCTCAAGATGGGGAGAAGGAAATGATTTTTACTTATTTATTTATTTATCATACTGGGGATTGAACTCTGGCCTTGCACATGTTAGACAAGCTCTCTAACACTGAGCTACACCCCTAGCCAGGAAATACGTGTGTTAAGTCCTTAATATGGGCTGGCCAGCCCCTGTCCTAGGAGCTCTCCATTTCCCCATTGAAGGCATAATGAGAGCATTATATAGCATTGATAACATCTGCAATTCAGTTCATATTCCTCTGTGTGCTCACCTGCTCCTGTGTGTTCAATATTGAATATTGATTAAAACACCTCAGTAATCTACCTGAATTGGTAGACTAAGTAGATTGTCTTCCCTGAACAGTGTGTGTCGGGGATCAGGGAGGCTCATCCAACCAGCTGAAGGTCTCAAAAGAATAAAAAGACGGACCTTATTCTTAGCAAGGGGCCCTGCTGACTGCTTCAGCTGGGGCATGGACCTTTCCTGATCTCTTCGAATTAGAACTGCATATTGGCTCTCCTGGACCTCAGATTGCTTTCTAGTGAGCTTTCCAGCCTCCATAATCTCTTTTTCTGTCTCTGTCGAGTTTCTCTCTCTCTCTCTCTCTCTCTCCCCCCTACACACACACATACACACACACACACACACACACACACACACCTGGACATGAACACAATAAGTCTTGGTTCTAAATCACATTTATTTATATCTGTAGGTGATATCTATAGGGGATATACATATGAATTGAGAGGTTATGAATTGTTATTAAATGTTGATTTTATACATATATGTGTGTGTGTGTGTGTGTGCGCGCGTGCGTGCATGCGTGCATGCATGTAATGGATCTATTTCTATGGAGAACCCTGCCTTGTTCCTACCTTCTCCCATCCATCATCTTCTAGGATGACCCCTGCAGGGCCAACCTCCACATCATTTTGAAGTCTTTCCACCATCTAGTCACCAGTGCTGTTTTCCACTGCTGACTGTTCAATGCCCTGCGATGCTCCTTAGAAACCTGATAGTGCTACCTCAAGTTTCCTCACTACCACAGATTATAATTACATAGCAATGTTAGTGATACAGCTACCATTCATGTGCTAAGTGCTGTGAGTGAATGATCTCATTTGATCTCCCAACAACTCTATTCAATAACTACTGTCAGCCCTGACAGTAGTTGACAAAGTAGGTGACAGTAGTTGACAGTAGGTGACAAAGTGCATGGAAGTTAAATGCCATTCCCAAGATTAATCAGCAAGTGACAGAGCTGGGCATGAACTCCGTAAATCTTGGTTCTAAATCCTATATTGTTGCTGGAATGTTTCAGAGGTTACTTAAACATGGTAGAGTGGAAAGAGCTTGCTCCCAGGAGCCGGGAAACTTGACAATAAGACCCAGCTCCATGGCACGCCATCTGTGGGAATCCAAACTGAGTCTCAGCATTCTCTTCTCTAAAATGGTAATAATCATAGTCATGCCTGCTTCTCCTAACCCACAGTACTGTTCTGAGGATCACAAGAATGAGAGTATGTGAGAGTGCTTTGTCAATTGTAAAGAGCCTTACGAATATGAGTTATTATTATTTCCAGCTGGGGTTGTCTGGGACTACTTCAATAAGGCATTATAAATGATTGATAAGACTTTATGTGGTATTTGTGCTTTAAGGGTGAACGAAGTCTTAAGTCAAAGAAGTGAAACTCTGGTATGGAATGTTGGTTGCAGCTCTCCAGACAGAGGGTTTGGGGCATATGAATGGGGTTTGGGCTCAAATCCAAAATACCAGTCAGCTTAATTTTGATTCCAGGGTTACTGAGTTGTTATTAAATGATGATTACTATTTAGTTTTTCATTAAATATATCTAAAAAGTAATAACATTAGCAAATATTTATTTAGAGCTTTTCTTGTATCAGCTTTTGTTCTAAGTATTTTGTTTATATTATTTAATCTTTATAATAATCAAGTTAGATGAAAGTTTCTATGGTGAATATGACTATCCTGATTTTCCAATTGAGAAAAATAAATCTCAGAGAAGTAAAATAAGCTGATAAATGGTAGAGCTTGGATCTGAACCCAGTTGTTCTGACCCGAGAGCCAGAAGGAACAGAGGAGGGATGGAAGGGTGGTGGGGAGAAAGAAGGAAGAAGGAAAACTTTCTACTAAGTATTTGCCAAGTAGATTATTCTGAGATCTGAGGAAAGGAACTGGACAGAGTTGAAAACCCAATTAGTCTGCAGATGGAACATGTTCTGAGGGAATCAAAGCAAGGTCATTGGGCCTATCTTTACCTAGCAGGTAGAGAATGCTCACCTTCCTGTCTTTGTATTATCATGGAGTCACTACCATGGTGATGGAAATATAAATCAGGAGCTGTGAAGGTGAAGGGGCAGGTCTCTGGCAAAGATGATATTCCAGGGGCTGGGTTGTAACTCAGTGGTAGAGCACTTGCCTAGCATGTGTGAGGCACTGGGTTCAATTGTTGGCACCACATATAAATAAATAAAAGATAAAAAAAGGACATTGACATGGACAACTAAAAAAATATTTTTAAAAAAGATGATGGTTCAGTGAAACTAGGGAATCAATGTGGTCCAGCCAGGCAGAGTCAGGAAGGAGGCATGGAACTGCATAAGACCCATTCGGGGAGCTACAAGTAGTTTTACAAGTAGTATGCAATGCAAAAGGCAGCGTGGGGGAGATTAGGATGAGGCTGCAGGTGCGAGTGGGTCTAGTGTGCAGAAGCCTCTGTGACAAGCCACTAAGTCTGTTTTTTCAATATAAAGCTGGGATTGAACCCTAGGGCACTTAACCACTGATCCACATCCATAGCCCGTTTTTGCTTTGTTTTGTTTTTTGAGACAGGTTCTCACTAAGTTGCTCAGGGCCTCACTCAGTTGCTAAGGCTGGCTTTGAGCTTGGAAACCTCCTGCCTCAGCCTCCCAAGCTACTGGATTACAGGCATGCGCCACTGTGCCTGGCTCAGTATGGTCATATTTTAAGTTAGATGATCTCCTCTGACCAGAGTGGGAAGAGTACATTTAATAAATGGAGACCAGGGCAAAAAATAAGAGTGATCAAGATTCAGCTCCACTTCTCCAGGCAAATCACTGTACAGCTGATGGGGAATATCAGGAGGGATATTTGGGAAGTGCATGTAGAATTAATTGAGAATTGTCTGTATTGGGGTGGAGAGAGAAGCCCTGGGAGATGCCTGGGTTGGTTCTTGGAGATACTGTGGTGCTTCTAGAAAAGGTCTGGAATACTGACATAGAGCAGTTATTCTCTGAGAAATGGATTTGTTCAGCCACAGATGAGAAAGATAAACCCATAAAACTCTTGGAAGCAATCAGGGGTAGAAATATTGATTTGACTAATTTAAAGTAATTTATTCATTATAGTAGGGTGACATTAGGCTAGGTACTGGACTTGGAAGGATAAGACAAGTTCAATAAGTTACAGTATCAGACAATCTTCAAATATCAGTGGCTTAAGAAAAAAAAAACATATTTCTCATGTCAAATATATGTTGTTTGAGGTGCCCTGCTTCATATCATCACTTAGGGACCTAAAGTAACAAGGCTGCAACTTCTTGTAACTTTAGCATCTAGAAGAGGGATCCTCCTTGGTCTCCTCCTTGGCAAAGGAGGGACCACAGAATCTCACAGAGGCTTTTTGCTCCTTCAACCTGGGAGTGACACATCATATTTGAGTGTCTATGTATATACACTCATATATATTGATATGGTTTTATGTCCCCATCTAACTGTAGGGGCTGGGAAATGTAGATGAGCAAATGTTACTTGTGGTGAACTTTGTCAAGTCTGCTGCTTGTCATCAGCATATGGGAAGTGATTAAATCTAGGCGAATAAAGAAGGGGTCAATCAAGGTCAAGTCCATGGAGTGAGAAGAGAAAGGTGAAGGATAAAACCCAGGGAAACACCTTCCATAAGCAATGGGTGAAGGAGAAGAGTCCAAAGATGAAACTGAGAGGTGAAGTTGAAAGAAATAAGAACTAGGAGGCAATAGAGTCACTCAAACCAAGTGGTTATGTCTATAAGGAGGTGTAGAATGGCAAATGCAGCCTAGAGGCTTAGTAACATAAAGACTGAAGTCTACCGCATTTGTCAATCAAGAGGGGCTGGAGAAGATTTTAATAAAAAGTGTTTCCTTGGAGTGATTTTTTTTCTTTTTTCTTTGCAATACTGAGGATTAAACCCAGGGCCATTCTACCACTGAGCTACATTCTCAGCACTTTTTTTTATTTTTTTAAATTTTGAGACAGGGTCTTGCTAAGTTGCTCAGGCTAACCTCCAACTTGCAATTCTCCTGCCTCAGCCTCCAGAGTAGCTGACTTTATAGGAAAGTGTCACTGTGCCTGGCATGTAGTGAATATTTAACCAAATTTTTGTTTTAGAAAAATATAGTCACTCTATAGCTGGGTGGGAAAGGATTCAGTTCCTGAGGCCATAGCCCCTGAAAGTACTGAAAGTAATGGTGACAATTCAAGTATGTGGTTCATCTTTATCTCATAATACTCTTGAAAAAGTTTAGTACATTTTCTATTGAAGATTAGTCAATTGGGTAGGCTAAGAGCAATAAATGGACGGACTATGATAACTGAAATGGACCTTACTGACATATTCAATAATATTCTGATAGACTAGCAATATCACATCTTGGGAAGGTTATCCAAAGTGAAGTATTGCCAACTAATAATATTTCAATTGAATTAGTAACTTACATTTATGGTTCCTTCATCCAGAAAAGGAAGATGTACTACTTTATTTTTTGCATTTTCACTTGAGAAAACTGACTTAAGGATTAAAATGACTACAGGTTGATATTCGGAGCACACTTGTTGAGCATTTCTGGGAAAAAGGAATGTGAAAAAGACATTTGCTGACTGACTGCCTGCTACATGCCAGGCAATTTCCATACATAATTTTTCTTAATCCTCACAACCACCCAACAGAAGAAACCTCCTTTTATTCTCATTTTATAGATGTGGCAAAACTGAATAAAAGGTCTGAGTTTACGCATTTCAGGGGCTCCATCCCATTTGCTATTACCTAAGCACTCTTTAAATCTGAGCCTCCATTTCTGATTCTCACAGGCCGGCTGAGAATTTCCCTAGTTACCATCAGTTTAGAGCTGTGAGCCCGCAGATGAAAGGCATTTGGGAATCTATGAACTACTGCTCTACTTTCAGAGGACCTGCCTGCCAGCTTTCAGCCACATGCATGAAAGGGGCTCTTTCCATCTGTCGACCTGTCAGGCTTCCTCTTTCTTAGGCTTCTTTCCTCCCTCCTTGGAGTTTCTTCAATAAAACATTTCACTCCCTTGAAAAGCATCTCCCTGAGTGGCGTGGGGAGGGCCCAATCTGGTTCCATTTAGCTCTCTGGGGATGAAGAGGAGGCATTCTTGCCCTTCACATAACTTTCCCAGCAAGTGGTATCTTGGTTTCCTTTCCCAGAAAAAAAAAACTATTAAAAAATGAATTTTGATTATTCTCCCAGTTCAAAAGTTCTATTCCTTGCAGTTTCTGCTCCTTGCTGACTTTTCCATCCCCTGCCTTCACCCAGAGCCTCCACCATTACTCCTGACTCCCAGGAAGAAGACTGAGGGGCGAGACTGAGTGTGGAGCCATCTTCTGGCCGTGACTTGCAACTTCACCTCTGTTAGTAGCTTTGCTTCAGGAAGTAGAGCGGCTCTGGAGTCTCTGTCACACATGCATAAGGCCACTGGGAGAAGCAGAACCAATTCTGCCTAATGCCATCTGGAGTGAGAAAACACAATTGGCAAGCCCACATGTATGAAGGGCATATCAGACTTTTCAAATTGTAAAGAAAATCATCTTCTAGCCAGGCTCCTCTTCCAGTATCTTCTGTTCCTTCTCAAGTGCCTGAAGCTAGGACCTCTTCCTGCACCTGTTTTGCACCCCCTTGGCTGCTCATTAACCACTACAGTACCCACCACAGTACCTGGAAGGTTTCAGAAAACATCCTTGGGCCCATTCAGAGAGTTTCTGAGAGGATTTGCATTTCGTTGTATTGCCATTGGTTGGTAACCCTGCATTACGTTAGCAAATTTTTTTTTTTTTTTGAACCAGGGATTGAACTCAGGGACACTTGGCCACTGAGTCACATCCCCAGCCCTATTTTGTATTTTATTTAGAGACAGGGTCTCACTGAGTTGCTTAGGGCCTCGCTAAGTTGCTGAGGCTGGCTTTGAACTTGCGATCCTCCTGACTCAGCCTCCCAAGTCGCTTGGATTACAGGCGTGCGCCACCATGCTCGGCAGCAAATTTTTTTATTCTTCTTTTTTAATTGTTTTAGTAGTAGATGGACATGATACCTTTATTATTTATTTATGTGGTGCTGAGGATTGAACACAGTACCTCACGCATGGGAGACAAGTACTCCAACACTGAGCTACAACCCCAGCCCTTACATTGCAAATTCGAATCCCTGTATAAAAATATTAAGTGTGTGTGTGTGTGTGTTAGGCTAATTAATACAATGGTGATGTTTATAAAACCACCCCAAGTGATTCTAAAGTGCAATCAGGCTGAGAACCTCTGTATATCCAGACCAGATCTTCATCCCCCAGAGGTATTTAGACCTACATAGTGAATTTGAGTAACTTTCCTTCCTATACCTTTAAGACCCTAAATGACACATTTAAAAGACTATTCTTTCAGGACATGTGCAGATTAAGGGAAGGGATGAATATTTCATCAAAAGTGGTTGTCTTTCCTGGTGTCTCTCATCCTGCTTAAGCTGCCAGGATGATGGAGTGGCAACCAACATGGAACACTGGAGACAGAGTGAGGGTCTATCTCCCTGCCTCACTGCTTTGTGGTCTGGACCAGTTGTGTAATCTCACTAAACCTCAGGTTCCATTTCTGTGAAATAGGGACAATACGCACACCTATTGTATAAGGTTTTTCTGAGGAATAAAATAAATAATCCAGGCACTCACACATACTTAGAATTCTATAGAAGACAGCTATTGTATTACTGTGGCCATTGTAATCACCATTGTTCTATTTTATAACTTTGATAGCCATGGGAGAGCAGGAGAATTGTTCTGATTCCAAGCTGGAGGGTTCCTCCTCTGTGAGTTGTAGAGAAATAGACCTCATTCCTGCAATCAACTTCATGATTTGTTATTGGTCTGTGATTTGCCCAACCAGCCAAAATGTTCATCATCATCATCAAACTCTACCTGCCCAATCCTAACACAGGATATTGCTCCCTAACCTGCCCTCACATCCTGTTGGAACCCTCCCCAGGACGGCACCTCCACCTACTACCTACAAACTGCACGAACTAAATGTAGGGGATCATGGTAGATCCCTACCTGTCCCACCACTACCAGAAAAAAAAGCAAGCAAAAACCCCCATACAATCACTTATGGAATCCTGTCGATTCTTCTGATTGTGTGTGTGTGTGTGTGTGTGTGTGTGTGTGTGTATGTTTTGGAGGTGGGGGGCAGTACTGGGGATTGAACCCAGGAGCCCTTTATCATTGAACTGTATCCCCAACCCTATCTATTTATCTATTTATTATTTTGAGATAGGGTCTCACTAAATTGCCAAGTCTGGCCTTGAACTTGGGATCTTCCTGCTTCAGACTCACGAATTATAGGCCTGTACCAATATTCCCAGAAATTCTTCTAATTCCTAAGTCTCCTATACTGCTGTCCTCCTTCAGTCTCTTACCTCTGGATTATTTTAACAGTCTCTTACTAGTCTCTATTTCTAATTCTTAATTCTTCTGTTTGACATACCACATCACTATCAGGGAGACACAAGTATAACCATGTTGTTCTTTGCTCAAAACTCTTCAGTGGTTTCCTGTCACCTATTAGGTTGAACTGGACTTGCAAACCCAGATAACTGTAGGTACAGGCAGGCAACCCACACTCATGGCATGGATGTTGGTAAACTATATACTCCAACTATGTCCTGTCTAGATATGTTGCTTTTCAAAACTTGGTGCAAACCAAGCAAAACTTCTCCTAGTCATGAAGCCCTTGGGTCATTAGTTTAAATTGTCCCCAGCCTATCATATAAATTGTGAATTTTTCATATGGCCTGCAAGGTTTTTCTTAATGTGGACCTTGGTACCTGCCTGCTCCCATTCTAATTCCTCTCTGTTTATATTTTACACGTGAATAATCCTGAAGTATTTGAAATCCTCACCTTGTCCATGTTCTCTTGAACCTTGTGTTTTTGATCATGTTGGTTCTGATTTAGTCAGCTATTTTCCTGCTGTGACTAAAAGGATATGACCATTATAGGGGAGGAAAAGTTTATTTGAGGACACACAGACAGTTTCAAAGGTCTTTAGTCCATAGAAGGCTGGCTCCGTGACCCAGGGTTTGAGGTGAAGCTGAACATCACAGTGGAGAGAGTGGCAGAAGGAAGCCTCTGATCATCACGGTGATCAGGAAGCAGAGAGAGAGACCCCACTCTCCAGATACAAAATATATACCCCATAGCCACACCCCAATTCCCACCTCCTCCAGCCACACCCTACCACTTCAATTAATCCCATCAGGGATTAATTCACTGATAGGGTTAAGACTCTTACAACCCAATCATTTCTCCTCTGAACTTCCTACTTAGTCATTGGTCCAGATCGTTAGCTCATGAACCTCCTCACACATCATTGGTCCAATTGCTACTAGCCCACGAAATTCAAACTACTTAAGAGAAGCTCCCCAGCCATTTTCTCTCTCTCCCCCCCAGCTCAGAGAGCAGACACTCTGGTCTTCTGCCTCTCTCTCTCTCTCTCCCTCTCTCTCCCTTTCTCTCTCCCTCTCTCACCCTGTGGGCAGACACTCTGCTTGTCGGCTTAATAAAATCTCTTGCATGAGTTCCTGAGTCAGGAGTGGTTTGTCTGGGTGCTTTCATACTTGGTAAGAGAGCCTGACTGATGTGGGAATATGAGGGGACACCCTACTTCCTGCAGTTTTTATCTTCTGGTCATTTCTCTATGTTGGGACTCTAAACAAACAAAACACACACACACACAAAGAACCCAAAAATCTCTAGTAGAGAAAGAAAATAACAACAGGGGGAAAAGACACTGAAATTCCCTCAGATAAAAAACCCTCAGGGCCTTATGTTAAAATATTAAAAATATTAAAAAGAGTTCAAGAATGAAAGGGAAAAAGAACATAAAAGATGATAAAATACTATTGTCTTATTTGGACTCAGGAATCTATCCTAAAACCTTCAGAATTCTAACTCAAACTGTAGGCCTCCTCAAGGCCCAAACTCCCTGACTTCTGCCTCCAGGAATGATGCCAACTGTAATTGTTAATTTGAATTGTCAACCTAATTGGATTAAGAGATACAGATGATTAAGAGGCTTCTGGGTGTATCAATGAGGGTGTGTCTAGGAATGATTGGCATGTGGTAGAACGAATTAAAGTAGAGATCTTCCCTAAGCATAGGCAGCACTGTCCAAAAGGATGGTGGCTTGGATGGAATAAAAGTTGGAAGAACAAAGAAGCAGATACAGATACAAGTTCGCCTCTTCTAGAACAGGTTGGTGATTGCTGCTTTGATCATCTGAGGATATCAGACCCTTGCTTCTTCACTCTTCCAAAGCAGACTCTGCCAGTGATACTCCATGTAGTTTCCAGAATCCTTTGGTCTTGGACTAGGGTAGTACTATTGATCCTTCTTGTTCTGGGGCTTCAACCTCTTGGACTGCACAGCTGCTGGTTCTTCCAGATCTCCAGCCTGCAGATGGCCATTGTGGAGTATCCACCTTCTGGTCATGTAAGCCAATCTAACAAATCCCCTTACTATAATCATACTTCCTGTTGATTCTCTTCCTCTTGAGAACCCTGACTAATACACAGCTTTTACCACAGTGTCTGGTATACAGTCTCATGGGTGTAAGAATGGAAAATTGGTATTAGGTAACAGTTCAACAATTCTAGGCACTGACCCAAGCACTTTTACATGCATCATTTATTTTAATTCCTAAATCAAGTACCACAAATGAGAGGAAGGAGACAAGTCTAGGCCAAGTCCTAATGTAACATATATGAGGGCTGTCCCTAAGAGTTCTCTTGAAAGTGGTCAAAAGTGTCTGCAAGGGTAGAGTTTGAACATCTGGCATGCTCTGTACTGACATATGATTACCTCTGTTCTACTATGTTAATTATTTTATACTCTATAAGATAACAAACTCTTGAGGGCAAGGACTTTTGTTTGTTTGTTTGTTTGTCTCTGATTTCTCAGAAGTTTGCAGCCTGCCTGGCATAGTGGGATCTGTGTAAATCTTAGATAAGTGAATGAATAAATGTTTCTGCAGATTTCTTATTACACAAGTTTTAGAAGCTTAAATTCTGGTTCTAGCCTTCTCAGTAACTTCTTTGACTTTTTCATTCGGAAATGTGTTGGTTACTTTGGGTATATGGGATGTATGTTATCAACCATAACCATATGCTATATCTGAAATAAAGGGAGAAAGAGAAAGAAAACTAGAGGTAAATAATGTACAAGAAGGCAAAGAAAGTGATGAATAGAGGACAAGGAAATGAAAAACCAATTGCAGCCATTTCTATGGAAGGGCTGAGGGTTTATCTTCAATGCATTTTATTTGCAGCTCTATAAATGTGTTCCTGCAATTAAGCTATATAGTCACCATATGTCAGTAAAATAATAACATGGCTCACCAAGATTCACCAGGGTCTGGAGTTCCAGAATACAACTTGAAGCTCAGTCTCCCACAGAGACATAATCAAAATTTCATTGTTGCATTGATAGAAAACAAACCGTATTTAAAAAAAGATAACGTTGAAGAAATAAAGTAAGAAAACATAAAACTTTTTAAGGAAAATATAAAAAGTATCAAATTTCACCAATCTCTAAAAGTGTCTCTTGATTTTTGTATAAAAGCTAAAATTCTTGTCTCAAATTTCTACTGTTATAGTCGTCTTCACAACCTCTGTCTAAAATTAAAGATAATTGAACTTGGTCAATTTACCTATTTATACTATTATCAATTCCTTTCTTCCCACTTATCCCTGTCCCCCATCTCACTGCCTCTACACATCCTCTGTCACTCAGAGTTTACTTTAAGTCCTTGTATTAGTCAGCTTTCCAATATTGGAACTGGAATCTGAAATAAATCAACATGTCACTAGGAAAGGTTTATTTGGGCTCAGAATTTTGGAGGTTCCAGTCCACGGTCAGTTGGCCCCATTGCTTTTGGGTCTATGGTAAAGTAGCACATCATGGCAGAGGCGTAGGGTGGAGAAAACTGCTCATCTAGAGCAGCCAGGAAGCAAAGAGAGAAAAAGGGGAGGAATGGGTATCTCATTGTACCCTATAAGGGCCTAGTGATAGAACTTCCTTCTATGGCCTCCCTCATAAGTGTTCTACCACCTTTCAAAAGTACTATAGTTTAGTCATCAAACCTTCATCATAAGGGCCTTTGGAAGATATTCAGGAGCTGAACTATAGCATATCTTCCGCACAGGACATAATTAGTGCTTATTTCCATAGCTGATCTTAATGCAATTCATTGAGTAAATCTCTTTTAAGTATATGTAATGCTTACCTTTCTTATACAAGGAAAATAATTTAATTGAAGTAAAATTTTGCAACTTCATGCCCCAGCTCTCTGATCAATTGTATCAGGCTCCCTCTCTATTCTCCTCTCCCCTAACCATTATGCTATATCAACATCTTCATGTTTAAATTTTTTGAAGCTATGTAGGGTTGAATTTTACTCATAAGACCACATTTTCTTATTTTTTTTTACATTTTTTATAGACTGCATTTTGATTCATTGTACACAAATGGGGTACAACTTTTCATTTCTATGGTTGTACACTATGTAGATTTACACCATTTGTGTTATTATACATGTACATAGGATAATGATGTCTGTCTCATTCCACCATTTTTCGTGACCCCCCCCCTCATTTTCCTCTACATAGTCTAAAGTTCCTCCATTCTTCTCTCGCCCCCCACCCCCAACCCAATTATATATCATCACCCACTTATGAGGGAAAACATTTGGCCTTTGGCTTTTTGGGATTGGCTTATTTCACTTAGCATCATATTCTCCAATTTCCTTGATTGATCTGCAAGTGCCATAATATCATTTTTCTTTATGGCTGAATAATGTTCCATTGTGTATATATACCACAGTTTCTTTATCCATTCATCTGTTGAAGGGCATCTAGGTTGGTTCCACACTCTAGCTATTGTGAATTGAGCTGCTATAAACATTGATGTGGCTGTGTTACTGTAATATGTTAATTTTAAGTCCTTTGGTTATAAACCAAGGAGTGGGATACCACATTTAAGAATTGCTTCAGTAATCCATTTGGAACTGATAGTAAGATAGTGGCTGAGATTTGACCTCTAAACTAGATGGAACTATATCTAAATTTTCATTCTACCTCTTCTTTCTTCCTTTGGCAAAGTTATTTATATCATTCAGAATAAGAAAGATTATGCTGCAGAAGAGGCAGCCCCCCAAATCCCAGTGACTTAAGACAAAATTGTATCTTTCATTCAAACTACATGTATAAATAAGATTAACATAAAGCTCTACACTTTGTAGTCCCTTAAGGACCCAGGTTGATGGGAATTCCTACCTCATGTAGACTAATGTGTCTCAAAGTAATCCAGTCATCACGGTGGTAACAAAAAGAGTCAACGGGTCTTCAATTGTCATGTGCTCTGTCTGTGTCACTCTGCCCACAACCCATTGGCTGCAGCAGGTCATATCACTGTGTCTAATTTCAAGGGTGTGGGGAAGAGAAGTTCTCCAAAGGAAAGGGAACTGAGTACTAGTGAATGGAAATATCTGCTGAAGTCTACCGTTAGTCTCTGAATATTTTAGTGTTGTTTTCTGAATATATGCAGAACATACTCATTCCCTATTCAAGGAGATGACCTAAATATCCTACTATGTCAGGGCATTAAATTAAAACTCTCAGATCTCTGTGTGAAGCAAGGCATCTTATACTGTAATTTTACATCAGGTAAGTATGTTGCATCTTTTGATCTCAAGAACCATGAGCTGAAAAATCACAAGTGATATTCTCCCCCTTCATCCCTGCACAATTCACAGTTGATCCAAAAGGAACAGGAAAATCACAGTAACACTCCTATTCTGAAGGGGGAAGAATTGGAAAGGTGCAGTAGATACTAGCTTATAGAAGTGGATTACTGGCTGGCTAAATTCTACTTGGGCTTGAAATTTACTTTGATCTCTGATTCTTCAGGCTGAAGGATCTCCCCATTTGTTTTTCTCAATCACTGATATAGCTACCTCAAGGGAAATTCTTCCTTTTCCTTTATCTTTCTTGACCACATCTGAAATAAACATTGGGGAACATGATTTCTTAAGGGATGGAGCATTTGCCCTAGTCCACTTCCTATCCTAAATGACTAACAATCAAGGTCTCAGCGGTCACAAAGTCTCAGGGACCATGGTTCCTATGGCTGTACAAATATCTCAAAAACTGTACCAGAGCAGGTCACACCCCCACATATTGTGCTTCATATGCCACTACCCATCCTCAGTGCTTTCTCTATGGAGGTTCCCATATTTGCTATTTCTTTATTTTTTAGTTCTCACCACTGTATTTCTAGGTATGCAATTGATTCTACTGCATGCTACATCTGTATTTTCTTTTTTTGAGGGCTTCTGTCCAGTTAAAAGGTTTTACTGGTCACACTGCCCTTCACTGAATCTTCACTTTAAGACACCTACTCCACTCAGAAGTTCCAACAGCTGTGTGTGATGACTTTATCCTTAATTTGATCCTCCCTGAAAAACTGACTTTTAATTAGCCTTTGTTGCTCAGAGCTTTTCTCATTCTTTTATATTTTAGAACTGAGCAGCAGTTGACTTTGCAACTCCATAGCTTCTGAATTCTCAATTCCTCTCTACTCTTTTTTTCATTTTTGCTTGTAAATAAGTCAATTTTTTTCTGAATGAATCTCTTTCTTATGGGACCTTAACAAATATAGCCAACAGGCAGACTACAACACTGTTTCCCAACTTCTTCTAATAGATATATAAATTATTTAGAAATATGATATGCTTCTAAAAATGATTGAAGGTGACAGCTTCATCAAATTCTTTGCCATTATATAGCATGAGTTCCCAACTTTCCAGCTTCAGTATCAGTTTTCTTACCACCTACCACCTGGTCCATAAACCAATGCCATATATTATAAGGTTGCCATTTCTGTTTTTTTTTTTTTTTTCACACTGGATTTTTTGGTTTGTTTGTTTTGTTTTATTACAGTAGCAAACTTCTTCAAGCTCCAGTGTCTATATCAGCATAATTTTCTAGGTTATGCTTTTATAAACAACTACCCTGGAATTTTAATGATTTGAAATAAGTTTGTGAGTTCAATAAGATTGTTCAGAAAACTCTGTTGATTTCTACTCATTGTAGTGATGCATGAACCGAGGTTAATGGAAGCTTGCCACCCACTCCCAACATGGAAGATGATTAAATGCTCTAACCTAAGTAACTCACATCACTACTCCTGACAACTCACTGGACAGACGAGTCATATGACCACACTGCCTTTAATGTCACATCCTCAACCACTTGAGAGTTTTTGCTTTTTACTTTCTTACCTCTTTATAGACCGAGCAGGGCACTATAACAATGTTTGCCACACAATGTGGCTTATCTATGCACTTATTTATTTGTGGGTGAAAAAACAAAATAATATGTGTTTTAGAGAAATAGTCCTTTATTTCAGCAAAAAGAAGGGATTGTGGGCATACAAGGAGCAGGGCAGAAGAATTAAGGTAAGGGACCAACGAGGAAACACGCCTTCAGTAGTCCAGATCAGAGGTGATAATGCACAGGAGTTGATGTTTATGAAGTTCAATCAAGAGTGAGATAGTGAACAGGACAGGAGAAGATCCAACTTATAAAAGCAAATCCAACCATGGGTTGACAGAGAAAGATCGCATTTTTTAGCAATGATCCCATTTGGAGTGACACTTAGGTTAAATTGAAACACCAACTCACAAAAATGTATCTTGAAACACTTCTAAGACTCGTGAGAGACTATTTCTAGGACATGAAGGAGAACAGCCAATGACTAAATTCCTTTGTCAACTCCATTTAGCCTTGTTAATTGAATTTATGTCTAAATAGTGACTGGTAACCTCAGGCCTCCAAACCTTACAGCTACTCATAGCTGAGTTTTTACTATAAATTTATAGAAAGATGCCCTTTTCTACCTCTGTGTCTTTACGCTATAATTCTCTCATTTCCCTCTCAAAGTCTCCTTTTGAGATTGAGGAAAAGCTGTGAGAAGGAAAGGAGGCCTTTTCAGTTTTCCTACCCAGTTTCTTCCTTAGCTTCCCATGACGAAGTCATCACTGCAGAATCTTTAGACTTCATTCTTAGACTAGGTTTTGGTTAATGTCTGTTAATGAGGTGAAGAGAAGTGTTAACTGCATATTAATGAAGACCTTTGCAAAGGACCCAAACTGAAAGCCAGTTGCAAACTCCAGTGGTGACAGCAGTGAACAAGAATCTGGGGAGGACTGATTAACAACCAGGGAACAACAAAATGTGTGAAACCTACAATGTGATGCTGACATTTAGGGGGAAGAGCAGAGGATTAGGGATTTGATTAAAAAGGGAAGAGCAATGCAGAAAGCACAGTCAATAGGAGAGCCTCAAGGATGAAAAAAAAAAAAAACAACCACTGAAGTTGCAATGACTGTCACCACAAGAGGAAGTTGAGAAGGATATGATAATTCAATTGACCTCAACCTTTAACCTGTACCTCACATTTCTCCTGCAATGATGGTCACATGACCCCAGTCTAGAAAGTCAGTCTGTCCCCATATCTTGAACCAGACGTGGGTTCTGGCATAGACATGTAACCTGAGGAGTCCAATGAGACTCACTTCCAAGCTATTTTTTTGAAAGCTAGAACTAGTGTAAAAATAAGAAGCTTTTCTTGCTACAAGGATTGCCAAGTTATACAGGCAATATAAACCTGGAGCTGTCAAAGAACACCTAATGGAGAAACCTTACCTGAGCAGAACTGACAGAAGAGAGACAGACACAGAGACAGAGAATATGAGAGTGAATGGGACCGAGTCCTCTGGAAACACGCCCAAAGCCATAACCCTTGGAGGTTCAGTTATTTGTTTTAATAAATTCCTTTTTGGTACATGAGCCAGTTTCAGTTGAATTTCTTTATTTGAAAGAGACGGAACACTAATCCAAGATATGTTTTCAAATGTATTTTCCTCCTTTCTTCCATACCCTTTACTTTCCAACCATACTAGACGACTGCAATTTCCAGAGTATTTTATACAGATTATTCTTCTGAGTCCTTGCTCAAGCAGCCCTCTTCTTCTGCTAGTGGAGCAACACTTGTCCTCACATGCTTATTTGTAGAAACTTTCCCATCCTCAGTGTTCCACTCAGACCATTTCTTTTTGGACATCCCTCTTGAACTCTCAGTGGAATGTGATTTTTACTCTCTTTGTTATTCTATATGAATGGGCTTCGAATCAATTAAGAAACCTTGAAGAAGAAGAAAGTTGGAGGATTAAAACTATTTGATTGGAGGGTTTATCACAAGGCTCTAGTAGTTCTATCAGTCAGGGTTCCCTGGAGAGATAGAACCAAGAGGAGACCACACACATACTCACGTACACACATACTCATGTACACACATGTTCATGTACACACATGCTCATGTACATAGACACATAAGTTAACTCATGTGATGATGGAGGCTGGTATATATGGAATTTGTAGTAAAGGATGATGCTGGACACTCATGCATGAGTTCTTATTAGAGTCCTGAGGCAGAATTTCCTCTTCAGGAACTCACCAGGAACTATTTTGCTTTTGAGGTTTTTCAAAAGATTGGATAAGACCCACCCACATTATTGAAGGTAATCTCTTTTACTTAAAATTAACTGATTTTAGATGTCAAACACATCTGAAAAATACCTTCACAAAAATTCTTCTAAATATTTGAACAATACTTAGCTTAGTGTTTGATTGCACAATTATGTACCATAGTCTAACCAAATTGGCACATAAAATTAACTATAATGGTAATTAAGACAATGTGGCATTGGAATAAAGACAGACAGACTGATGGAATAGAGAGTCCAAAAACAGAAGTATGCACATTTGAAAAAACTGATTCAAGCAAAACTTGAATAGTCGACAATGGTAAGAAAGTAGTTTTTTTATACAGTAGATCAGTTGGATAACCACATACAAAAAATCAACTTTGATCCATCCTTCTCACCATATCAAAATTAACTCAAAATGGATCACAGACATAAATGCAAATCCTAAAGCTGTAAACTTTCTAGACCTCATCAGAAAACTTTGGTTATATTGTGTTAGGCAAAGCTTTCTTAGATACAATATCAAAAGCATGGTTCATAAGAAAACCCATTGATAAACTGGGCTTATTGAAAATTTAAGAGACACTATTAAAAGAATGAACGAACCACATACTATGAGTAAATATTTACAAGACATATAATCTCAACAAAAAGAAAAATGACATGTTAAAAATAGCAAAATATGTTAGCAGACACTTTGTCAAAGAAAATATGTAGATGGTAAAAAAACACATGAAAAAATTCTGAAATTTCTACTTTATTAGTCTTCAAGGAAATGCAATTTAAAGAAACATGCATTAAGGAAATGCAAAATGAGATATAATTACACATCTATGAGATTGGCTAAAATAAAAAACAGATCATATCTAGTGTTGGCAAGAATGGAGAGGAGCTAGAACTGGAAGGAAGGGCATGCAAAATGGTATAGCTGCTTTGGAATATATATTGGGAGCTTTACAAAATGCTCAAAATATACCTAATATGTAATGCAAACACTCTGTGCCTACATATTAACCCAGGAGAAATGAAGACCTTCATCAATTTAAAGACTTGTGCATGAATATTCATAGCAGTTTTATTTGTAATAACCCAAAACTGAAAAACAAGCTAAGTGATAATTAACAAGTGAATGGATAAACTGTAATATGTCCATAGAATAGAGTAGTGTTACACTAGAAAAAGGAATGAACTAATATTGATACAGACTTCAATATTATTGAATTTTATACTGAAAGAAGCAGAATTTTTACAAAATGCATATTGTATGATTCCATTTATATAAACTTCTATGAAATTCAAATCAATGTATAGTGACAGTGGTATGGGGATGGTAAGGAGGAGCATGAAGGAGGGATTACAAGAAGGCTGAAGGAAACTTTTGAGGATGATGGATGTGTTCATTATCTTAATTATAGTGCTGATTTCATGGGTATAATATAATGTCAAAACTTATCAAGTTGCATTCTTTAAATATGTTCAGTTTATTGTATGTCACTTATGTACTTCAATAAAGACCTTAAATAAAAAATAAATGTAGGTTAATAACAGGGAATTTCAAATAAAATAAACAAAGAACTCCAAGAGCCAAAGTAGCATATTTTTCAGCCTAGGAGTTCTTAAGTGGAATTTGGAATCTCAAGTTCTGCCTTTGCCACTTTCAACATCTCTAAGTTTTATATTTATCATTTGTAAAATGGGAGCAATAATCATTTTTATTCTGCTACCTATCTCAGGGGGATTGCTGTGAAGACCAAAAGTGATAATGCACTTGAAAGTGCTTTGCAAACTACAGCCCACTACACAAATGTGAGCTATCGGTTTAGCTGTTGTACACCATCTGCACACTATTCTTGCCCAATATATACACTTCATGCCAGCTCAAGCCCTAATAGCCTGTATATAAAACGTAATTAATCGTACAAGTTACTGGAACAGCACTGAAACCCAGTATTCGGGGCATGACACAACCTAAATACATAACAGATTTTGGAATAAATCAGTTTCAGCCCAAACCAGAATGCAGGAAACAGACAGATGCCTTCACACATATGCCAAGTGAGACCCACCCAAACAGGAATGGAGTCCAGGGCAAGAGAATGCAGCCAGTATGCAGGCTTTTTGTTTCCTGTTACAGGGGGCAGTGACCCCATAGCATGTCCAGCCCTGATGTGCTGAGAGGCTCTTTACCTTTACAGCTAAGCTTATTTGGAAATTAAGTGTTTTTTTCCCCTTTGCCTCTCACATGAGCCAGTCAGAGTAATGGAGCCACAAATCACATTCAGTTAATTAACATTAGAGATGACAAAAGGAAAAAATAGGTAAATATGCTCATTGTCACCCTCCTTCCTTTCTGGCCTTTAGAATTATTATTTGTCTGATCCTAAATCACAGCTGGTACTTACCCCTTAATTTGGATTCATTTAAAATTATTTAATCTTTTCCCCAAGATTCTCCAGGGCCCTGAACATACAGGACCCTCGGTTTGACTTTTCCCTGCAGACCTAGGAAGGGAGAGCCCTGGAAGGTTGGGATATGCTTGGACAGAGCTACAGATGATGATGCAGAAGAGCAGGGCGAGCACTCCCTGGATGAGCAATGCCTGAACAGAGCATTTGGGAAACAAAGTTGGCAGTTTGAGAAATGGCTCAGATGGGAGGGAGGAAAATATGGTGCAGGTATAGGCACGTGGGGAAGGAAGACAGACAGAATTAAACAAAGTGGGAAGTTAGAGAACAAAGTGACCTCTATAGCTGAATGTCTGGTATTAAGTGAAGGGATGGAGCCATCAGACGTGACATTAAATGAATGTTTCATAAGAGGCTGGATCCTCTTTTGTGGGACTTCATGCAGCTCACTGGCTGGGGCTGGCTTCCTAAGAGACCTTGTGCCCTGCTCATCAAGGACCCAAGGCCATGTGGTAGAGGCTTTTATGACTGGGTATCCCCTCATCCGATATTCCGATGGGCAGGCAGGGGGGCAGGTTGTCGAAGTTCATGGGTATCTTTCAGAGCTCTAGGCAGGGATGCTGTCATAATTACTGCATCTTGAAGAAGTAGAGTTTGACCCAAGGAATCCTCTCTGGGCTTGGGAAGTACATTTCTCTACCTCTCAAATTACTAATCCTAGCTCAACTGAGTGACAATGATAATTTAGAGCATTACCTTAGGCAGATATTACTCTCAGGCACCCCTAGAGTCCAGTTGAAAGGTTCCTGGTGGGACATACCTTTTCCATATGGGGAAAAATTATTCGAGTGGTGTTGGGAGACTTCACTGCAAAGCAAAAGAACAAAACAAAACTCCCTCATAGATGCTTGAAAATTTCTCATTAGAAATTTGTTAGTGTTGTTCACCATCTTTGTTTTTAAATTAAATGTTATAGTTCATACTTAAGGCATAAAACATGGTGTTATAAATACATGGTAAAAAAAATGAATACGTGAAGTAAATTAGCATATCCATCATCTCACACAGCTACCTATTTTTAAATTGTTCTTGTGATAACAGAAGCTAAAATATACTAATTTATTAAGAATCCCATAGAGTATGCTTTTATGAACTAGTGTTATATACAAAATATCTAGACTTATTCATCCTACATATCTGCCACTTTGACCCTCTAACCTATATCTCCCCATTTCTCCCCATCCCTGGTCCTGGTATCACTTTTTGTTCTCTATCTCTACACATTTAATTCACTAAATGTATTCTACATGTAAGTGAGATCATACAATATTTTTGTTTCTGTGTCTTATTTCATTTAGCTTGAAGTCTTCCAGGTTCATCAATGTTGTGGCAAGTAGCAAGATCAAGCTCATTTTATGGGTGAATAATATTTTATTCTGTATATGTACCATAGCACTGCTTCATAAAAATATCTGTACTCCCATGTTCATTGCAGCATTATTTAATACCCAAGATATGGAATTAACCCAAGAATGTACAATGTGCACTTTCCAAAGTCTTCTTCTGGGATATTTTCAGTCAAGTCCCAGGCTACCAAGTCCCAAACATCTCAGTAAACATTCCTTGATCAGTTTCTCCCCTACTGTGGTTAGAGGGCTGACTGTAAGTCTGAGTCACCAGAGCTCTGGATCCTGGAAGAGAAGGATCTCCTTTGGGAGATAAAGGGCAGAGAGTGAAAGGGTCAGGGAGGTAGGCAGAAAAGCCCATAGATCACCTCACATTTTTTACCTTTCTGCTTAATGTTAGTCTAGTGTCTGTCTACAATAACTTTCCAGTTTGGCAAATGTGGCACCATAAAACTTAAAGGAGCATAAACAAGAATACTCACAGCCACATGGTAGACAAATTTTGAGATTCTTATTAAAATGGCAGATTGCAGGCTTGGCAGTGAGGATTACTTCCCTGGCTACTAAAGGAACATTTACAGGGCTTAGAAAGGGCAACCCCAGGCTCGGCCAGGTCCAGGCTTATTTCCACTGGTAGCAACACCATTCCTCATATTTCCACAGCACCTTGAGCAAAGCCAGCCTGGCCATGCAGGGCATATTGGTTTTGCCAAATGTCTGTGCACAGTTAGAGGACAGGCTGAAGAAGCACAGCTCTGCAGTGGTGAAATTTGAAATAGAAAAATCATGAACCCCTTCCAATACTGGATGTTTCTTTTTGTGTCATGATGCTTGGAGTGCTTCTCTTGAGCTAAAGCTGTGTGATAAATGAGTGAAAGTGTACTTCCCCACCTGGGGTGCACAAACCCATGGGGCACATGACAGATGGCAGGGTTGCACAGAGCCACTGGATAATCATCTTGCTCCTTCCTCTACAGTCAATTTTACTCAATGGGAAAAAGGAGAAAATGTACTGTGTGGAAAATAAAACTGCATATGAGATTTCAAAGAAGGAAGTTCAAGCTTTCTCTTTGCTGCTTCAGGTGGTACTCTAAGAATCCCAGTGAATGGCTTCAGAGTCACTCCTGGCTAAGGGAGAGCATAACTGTGATTTTAGGTGGTTTTCTCAGAAGTCCATATAATTCTTCCTCTCCAGTTGTGAAATTAACTCTACTGGTAGAATACAATCCTTTAAAGTTTAGGAGTTGAATCCTAGTATGAAGATACCCCCCATCTCAAGATATCTTTGGAAAATTATTAGCTGTATCTATTTTAGTTAGACAGAATCCATCAGGCTCTTAAATAAAAGGTAAAATTGGGTAAAAAAAAAAAAAAGGAAATAAAAACACTATGTATGTGGTGTTGTGTATTTCCTTGAGTTCATGACTTTGCCAAAGACCAGTCTCAGAAAGGCATGATGCGGTAACTCTGCCCACAATACCTAACCAGGTATTTGTCCACAGCCTTACCCAGAGATGGAACCTCAGAAGAGGCCCAAATAACTGAGGAGTCTGAAGTCTAAGCTTCTTTGGTCTAATGGTAATCTACCTCTGCTTCCATACTTGAATATACTTACATATTTGGTGACGGGGTTTTTAGAGGTTGCTAATGATATATTATTTTCATTTGCAGATGTAGCAATCTGTATTTTTCCAAGCTGCATCTCATTTTATAGCTTCCTGCCCAAATTTTCCCGGCTATTTGGGTCTGTATCTATTTCTTCTTTCTGGCTGGGCTTTAGAGCAGCTCCTTGGGAGATATTCAGGGACATTCAAACAATGGACTTGGCTCAGGAGTGTGGAATTTCCTAAAAGAGAGTGGGTGTCTCTGGTGGGTTGTTGGGATAGACCGATCAGTGAATCTTAACACTGGAGATGGAGTTGTACCAGCCCATGCCAAGAGCCTTTCAGAAGCAGCCCATATGGAAGCCATCAGTCCCAGGCCCACTCATTAGCTACCTTGAAGGCAGCCAAGTCTGGGGACCAGAGCTGCCATGGCCAAGACCAAAGGTACCACATGCCCCAAACCAAGCAGGAGTGCTGATGGGGAGTCTCACATTCCCCAGAGATTCTTCAGTCTCTCATTCTTCTATCTAAGAAAATGGGCATACAGGAAATTCTCTGGATTGATTAATACTCACCACAACCAAGATGAAACTCATCGTAGATCAGTTTACATTCAGTCTCACAGTCTTTCAAAGGCCTCCCATTACATTCATGACAGTTCCTCTCCCCTCATCTTACTCTTCCTTTGTACTTTAAGTTAAGTGGGTTCCTTAGGCCCTGTACTCTTTTTTTCTTACTTTACACATGGCCTAGTCTGGAATGCTCCTGTCCAGTGTAGGCAGCACATAAATATGGAGTTGGCCACCCCTGTCACAACCTGGCACTGGAGGAGTAGAAATCAAGATTCTGTATATTGTTCTGGAGACAGACTGTCTGGGGGAACAGGACTTCTCTCTTCCTCTATCTGCAGCTAAAATACCCACTCAGGTTCATAATTTTCATGTTCTCTCTCACCCAACCTCAAAATATAGAAATAAGATGATCATAGTCCTCAATTCCCACCAACCTCCTCTGGTCACAGCAGACTATAAAATTTCAGGTTCCAAGTTCCTTCCTTCCTTGAACATTTGTTATCCCTTTGCTCATCTTGTTTTCAGTGTTGAGAAATTTGATAGGAATCAGATTCTTGTTCTTTTGGAGTCAGTCTTTTGTTCTCTCTGGAAGCAGGTTTTGATACATTCCATTTTCATTATCATATGTCCTGGATAGCTGTTTTCACCCTTATTAATCCTATTTGGTTTCTGAGCCCGAGAATAAGTTGAGGCATTGAACAATTTATAAAAGCCTACTAACCAACACTTTTCAATAGATAGACATGAATGTTTATATTCAAAACTGTCAATGTGAAACTTTTCTAGATCTATTGGTAAGCATGTAAAATAAGCTGTATGAACTATTGCATTCATACAATAAAGATTTGTAAGTGAACTAATGAATAAATGAATGAGTAGCCCATAGCTTAACACATGGTAAATTAGAGGTAGCTATTGTTAGCAGAAGAGCTACACAGGAAAAAAAGACAAAAGACTTGAGTCCTCAACTCCCCAACATATTGACACAGGCACTGACTTCCTCAACAAGACCCCTAAAACTCAAGAAATAAAACCAAGAATCAATAAGTGGGATGCCATCAAACTAAAAAGCTATGCACAGCAAAGGAAATGATTAAGAGTGTGAAGATAGAGCCTGAAGAATGAAGAAAATTTTTGCCAGCTATTCCTCTGACAAGAGATTAATATCCAGAATATATAAAGAACTCAAAAAGTTTAACACCAAAAAAACCCCAAAATTCCAATCAATAAATGGGCAAAAAAACTAAACACTTTTCTCAAAAAAAGAAATACAAATGGCCAACAAATACATGAAAAAATCTTTAACATCTCTAGCAATCAGGGAAATGAAAATCAAAACTAAAAGGTTGATCTTACTCCAGTCAGAATGGCAATGATCAAGAACACAAATCATGATAAATGAGGGTGAGGATGTGGGGGAAACGGTTCACTCATACATTGTTGGTGTTACTACAAATTAGTACAACTTCTCTTGAAAGCAGTATGGAGATTCATCAAAAGAATAGGGATGGAACCACTATATGACCCAGTTATCCTTCTCCTCAGTATTTATCCAAAGAACTAAAATCAGTATACCATAATGATACAGGCATATGGATATTTATAGTAGCACAATTCACAATAGCCAAGTTATGGAATCAGTCCAGGTGCCCATCAACAGATGAATGGATTAAGAAAATATGGTACATATACACACTGGAGTTTTACTTGGTCATAAAGAAGCATGAAATTATGGAATTTGGCAGTAAATGTATGAAACTGGAGAATACTGTGGTAAGTGAAATAAGTCAGACTCAAAATCAAGGGTTGGATGTTTTCTCTCATATGCGGAAGCTAGAGCAAAGTAAGGGAGAAAAGAGGGGGATGAATTTCATAAGGCCAAAGGGAAAATCAGTGGAGTAGAAGGAGGAGATTGAGTGAGAGGGATGAAATGCATAATGAATTTGACAAAATTATTATGCTGTGTACATGATAAATATACCACAGTGAATTCCATAAAGCACCAACTAAAAAATAATAGATAAATAGGAGGAAGATCAGTAGAATAGAAGAATGGGAATAGGGGAAGGAAAGAGGAGGCGCTGGGGAACTGAAAGGAAGCAAATTATCCATGCATGTATGATTATGTCAAAATGAAACCAAACATTATGTTTAACTTTACTGTGCTAATGAAGGGAAGGGAGGAGTAGGGGGTAGGAAAGATGGTGGAACGAGACAAACATCTCTACCCTATGTACCTGTATGATTACATTAATGGTGTGACTCTACCTCATGTACAACCAGAGAAATGAAAGGTTGTACTCCATTTGTGTACAGTGAATCAAAATGCATTCTGCTGCCATGTATAACTAAGTAGAACAAACAATAAAGAAAGAAATTGCTTCAATATAATTAAGGACATGGTTTTTGTGAAATAAAAGGTTTTAGTTGAAAAAAAAAAAGCATTATAAGACTTGACTCCTGCCTTGAAGAGCCCTTCGTCTAGTTAAGACTTTTACATAAACTTGCAGTACTTATCACAATGTACTTTGAGCTAGAGCAGCACAGAAGAGGGAGTGACTTCTGAGTTTTTCCCAGAGAAAGCAGAGCTGACTTTTGAGGAGAGGAGAGGATAGCAGGGAAGTGAGGAAGGACACTGCAGCCACAGTGAAAACTGGAGCCAAGTCGGAGTGGGGCATGCAAACCTTTAGCTTGTGGTGGTGAGACTGAACACGAGGGGAGAGACAGGAAGAAAAGAGGAAGAGGAGAGAGAGATTATCTCCAGAAGGCAAGTGAAAGTGCCTCAATTCACTCCATAGTCACAGAATGGAGTTTGCAGTGAGGACACTGGGCTGAGAATGGTTAAGAGAGTTATGAAGCTCAGGGGTATGTGAGAAGCAGTGCCAGGACTTAAGCCCAGGTCAGCAGGCCTCAGCTAAGAGACCAGAGCACGGACTGCAGTAAGTTCCCCACACTTGGTTTGTTCTATTAGCCCTATCTCCAAGTCACACAAAGGCAAGGTCTGTTATTGTTTTTAGAGGCAATGATAAAGCCAGGCATATGCCTTGCTCTCCAGAAACACAAACAAGATTTCTTGCACCCAAGAACTGGGAGCAAGTTAAAGAGGAAGGCACATGGCTCAGCTCTGAGACTCACAGAAACAAGAAGGGAGCCTTGGAGAAAAGGACCACCTGGGCCACTCCTGTTTGGGACTAGATGAAGACTCTCTGAATCCCTAAGCACTGAAAAAATGATAATCTTCTTAAGTAGTATAAAATAAAAAGAATTATGAAAACATAATGATTGAAGTCCAACAGAGTTCTTGTTCCTTTATTCCTTGGATGACCACTGATTTTTTTTTTAATGTGCTAAAGGTGTATTTGAGGAATCTGACATCCACTCCATTTTGCAGATGAGGTAGGGTAAGTCACAATAGTGATGAATGGTTCCCTGAGCTTGCAGTCTGGCCAGGGAATTGAGCACCCCTAACTCAAATGGAAATCTTGATGTTTCCACTAAAATTACTTTCCAGTAGCAAACTCTGAACGTAGCACAGGGTCAAGATATGCTATTATATAAGTAACTTTGGGACATAAGTGCAGCGGGTACAGCTTAAAACTCTTGTTCTGCATCCAGGAGAAAACTTACGGTTAAAATTTCCTTTGGAGAGAGGCTAATTGGAATGTGTTTTCAGCTTATTACAACAATGCCAGCAATCTGGTGCCATGACTTGCTAATTTTGCTTGGCTAAAGGGTAACCTAGCCCTTGCAATCAGCTGAGCCTGCAGACATTGTTTTAGAGAAAGCAGAGGTGCTCTTGGCTGAAAATTATGTGTTTCAAACCAAAAGTTGCACCTTTTTATACCTGCTTGAAGTTCTAAACTTTGACATGAGGAAGGCCTATGAATTCACTACATAGAATCGGTACTGTTTAGCAGAAAAGCAAGGTCAAAGAGAAACCCCATAGTGCAAAGCAACAAAGATCAAGAAAAGATATTTACACTCCAATTTCTTTACCCTGTATTACTTCCTAATGAGTCTGAGGGGAGTTGGGGATCTCCGATATTTCAGGTAAAGTGAACCTATTTATAGGCAGGTTAAAGCAAAGTAGCAGCCCTGACCTCCAGGAAGCTCAGTATCAGGTCTAATGAAATGCATCACGCACTTGACATCAGAGCTCCTCTGGACCACACATCAAAGGGAGGGAAGTGGGTGCTTTGATCCTCTCGGTCATTGCTCACTACAGAAAGTTTTCACAAGAGGAAAAGGGAGCTGCATGGGGGAAGGTCTCGGGAACTTTGTTTTTTCTTTCTTCCATTAATTCTATTCTTTAAGATTTGGAAGCCAAGGCAGGAGGGTGGGTCTAGGGAATGTAGAAGTCGAGCTTTGAGCGATCATCCTGATGTGATTTCCATGACTGAGGTCTCCATCTATCTTCCCTCAAATCCCTCCCCTGCTTATAATACATTTCCTGAATGCTAATATTAGAGTTTCATTTATTTAGTCTTAACTCATATCAGATATAAATCCCTCCTAGGGAAGGCAATAACTAAAGTCTATTATCCCACGCTTTGCAGAAGTGCCATTTTTTTAAAAACTTCACAAGTTTTTGTTTTGCTTTGTTTCCTTTGAGGCACTAGGGACAGAACCCAGAGCATTGCACAGGCTAGGTAGGTGCTGTACCACTGAGCT
Organism: Glaucomys volans; assembly: GCA_020662805.1. Taxonomy (NCBI): domain Eukaryota; kingdom Metazoa; phylum Chordata; class Mammalia; order Rodentia; family Sciuridae; genus Glaucomys; species Glaucomys volans. The sequence continues at coordinate 153,678 of JAJEJO010000662.1, forward strand.
ACATCCCCAACCTCAAAGTGCTATTTTTAGAATGCATTTCAGATCTCCTCAGTATCTTAGCTAAAGGTATTTCCGTTCCTTGTGAGCACAAGGTGACGTCTGGATGTTTCACTGTGAGGCATACATTTTCTCTATGACATAGACCCTATATAGACCCTGGTCCATGTGCCTGCCCCTCCCTGCATGGCACTTTGATCTCCAGCAGTCATCCCAAACTGCCTTGTGGTTTTTCATCCATATCTGGGTCATTGCTTATCCCTGACTTGAAAGTCATTGTTCTCTGGGGAGGAATGCCAGCCCAAGCCTGACTTTTATTTTTTTTTTCCTGGACCTGACAGAGGAAGCTGTGAAAATATTTACTGTATAATGAATAAAATTTTTTTAAAAAATACATCATGATGTATGTGGTTTCTTTCTATTCTGTAGATTTTCATTGAAAGAGAGTATGAGGTACTGGGAAGCCTGAGGATGAAGAGGAAAAGGGTTGGAGGGCTAGAGTGGCAGGGGGAGTCCCACTGCACATGAAGATTGGTGGAGGAATGTTGTCTTTTTTTTTTTTTTTCATGCTTTAGTTGGCATTGGCCTAACTTGGGGTGGTGCTACCTGAGGCAATAGGAAAATGACTCAGTGCTCATGCTCTGAGGTTTCTGAGGGCACAGGGCTGGGACTGGCACATTTTGTCAGGGTGGGGAGAGAAGGAAGTGGCAGAAGCCAGAGGAGGAGGTGGAGCAAAGTTTTGGAACTACTGGCTGGAGATGCAGAAGGGAATGGGAAGGTTACTGTTGCAATGGGATCAAAAGGAAAAAAAAAAGTTTCCAGTGAACTTTTTAGAGTCTCATAGGCAGAGTATGTTTCCTCTCAGTCATTAAAATGTGAGGAAGTAAGTAATTGCTAAAAAACCAGATGGAATTTGAGAAGGTGGTAGGTTAAATTTTGGTTGAAGGTGTGTGTGATGGGCACTGAAGCTAGATATAGGGGTGCAAAGAGAAATTACCAGTGTCCAAGTAACCTAGCCTTCCCCATCTCACCTACTGGAATTTCCAGAATCCATTAAAAGAAGGAAACACCCCCGGAATCCCTTCTTCCCACCAGTTTATGTGGACACCAAGTGCAGGTGTTGGCAGGGAGGTTGAATGGGATGGGAACACTGAGAAGAGGGACCTGGGGCAGGGTGGGAGCCGTCCCTGCTGCTTTTTTTTCTGTAGCATGTGTCACTGCCACCACTCTTCTCACCCTGGGGTACCTATGTTCTTTACCCAGAAACCCAAAGTGATGGCCACTTGTCACGCTGACAGAAAGACTTGGGCAGTAATGTGGTTCTGAGTGGTGGCAGAGGGTAAGCCTTTTGTGATCAGGTGAACTTGGCTTTGCTTGTTGAGTAAGCCTTATGACTATGGACGTTACCTAAGCCATCTGAGCACTGACCTCTCATCTGGAAAATGGAAGCAACAATAATACCCACCTTTGAGTTTGTGTGAATGTAATTAAATTAAGATATAGAAAGCCCATAGAACAGCACCTGGCACAAGTATGTGCTTAATATATCATATAGGGGGAAGCTGGAACATCTCCCAAAGTATATTTCCAAGGTACCATAAATTAAGACATTCATATATCTGCCTTCCCCTCACCTTCCTTAGTTCAGCACTGCAGCACTGGGATAAAAGGATCAGAACTTTGACTTTATCCCACTGAAGCTGTGATCGTACTTATTGAAATTTATGTATCCAAAGATCTCTCGGGGAGCAGATTCTTCCTTCTTAGCTAGTGATGTGTTAATGTCACTTAAAATGGATACATGTCTACCCCCTTTGAAATCAGATCTCTAGGAAGGGAAAAAAGTCACCAGAAGAGTTAGGCAAGGAGGGCGAAAGAGAGAAAAGAGGAGGAGGCAGAGGAGAAGGAGAGAGAGAGAGAGAGAGAGAGAGAGAAGAGAAACAGAGAGATATCCTAGATATTAATAGCAAGATTTGGATACTAATGGACTATTGAGTGGTTCCATCCCAGGGAAACAAGCGAGGAGTGAGGCAGGAACGCTGGCGAGCAAATTCAAAGTGCTGCATTATTGAATGAGCCACCTTCTGAGGAAGGGTCTTAGCTGGCTGAACACTGCCAACCAGGCTGCACAACAGACCATCAAAGAGGGAAAAGGAAAGGAAATTAATTTTCTGGCTCCCCTCCCACCCTCTGCATTCAATTCGTTCAAGTTCTGCTAGTGGGAAGTGCTTCCCCAGCACTTCTGGGCGATGTGACCTGGCACTTTGGGTAACCCCTGAAGAAGCCAGATCTATGCTTCGTGGTGTGGTGCTGCACCCAAATTTGGAACCCAGGACTCTGGCTAGGGCAGAGCTGGCTATCCTGATAAAAGGCAGACAGATGAGACAAAGAAAAGCTCGAGAGACCCTTAAGTTGGGTCTGATTCAGAGTTAATTTATTAAGATGATCCTGACTCATTCCATGTAATTATTTCAGCACTGAATATATTTTCCTTGCTTCTGGAAATTTTGAAAAAGCCTCTGTGTTGACTATAAACAACCATATTTGAGTAAGTTCTTGCTGTGCTTATCAGCTTCTTAATTTTTTATTTTGGATAATGCATAAAGTAAAAACTTTAATTGAAACGCTGGCATTAAAATCACTAGGTTTTTTTTTTTTTTTCCCCCCAGTACTGGTGATTAAACCTAGGGTTAGCCAGGCATGGTGGTGCATGCCAAAAATCCCAGTGTCTCAGGAGCCAAGAGGCAGGAGGATTGCCAGTTCAAGGCCAGCCTCAGCAACTTAAGCGAGGCCCTAAGTAACTTAGTGAGGGCCTGTCTCAAAATAAAAGAAAATAATAAAAAATAAAAAGGGCTGGGATGTGGGTCAGTAGTTAAGTGCCCCTGGTTTCAATTCCTGGTTTCAAAAGTAAATAAATAAACAAACAAACTTGGGGCAGTCTACCACTGAGCTACACCAACAACCTTTTAAATGTTTTGTTTTAACACAGAGTCTCACTAAGTTGCCCAAGCTGGCCTCGAACTTGTGATCCTCCTGCCTTAGTGTCCTGACTCACTGGGATTATAGGTGTGTATCATCATGCCGAGCAATTATTTTCTTTTAAACTTGAGGTTTTCAAGAATTATCTTACATATTTTTAATTTTATATTCATTTTTCCTGTACTAAATGGGGGGGGGGTTCTCTGTGTGGTTGATTTTAGTAGTAGACACTTTAATAGAGACCTGTGTCCTAATTCTGTTCAGCGTAATATCACCTTGGCTTTCCTTGTGGACTAGAAGAAAGGTTCTTGGTTGTTACTCTTGTTATTCTCGTGCTGGCAATTTAACTCAGGGACTCGCACATGCTAGGCAAGTGCTCCACCATAGAGCTACATCCCCTTGCTAAGTTACATATTTGGTTGCTAGGAAGATGATTCTACTGTCACAATGAAAATGTTATAGCTTATTTCATGGAACAAGCAATAAATAAGGAACATATTTTGGTTTAGAAAACCAAAGACACTCAGGAAAGTGGTAGCTAAGTTCAAATACTTGAAGGACTATCATGAAGATGATCAGACTCATTCCTTATAACCTTAGAGACCAGAACCAGAAACAAAAAGCAGAAGATACAGGGATGGGAATTTTGGCTCTCTGTATAAAGGAAGAATTTTATGATAAACATATGCAGCAGAAAAGGAAATGGGTTGCCTCAAGTGTTTATGAGCTTCCTATTACTAGAGGTATCGGAGCCAAGGTCAGAAGGCACTCGGATTTGATAACCTCTAAGTCTGTTTGCACCCTCTGACACTCTTCCTCTAGGGTAATGTTCCCAGTAAACAGGCATTTGAACACTTTAAAAAGTACAGAGGTGAAGGTTGAGACCAATCAGTAATTTCACTATTGAAGCCTTTTACTTCTAAATTCCATGACAGGCTTAAGCAGAAGTGAGAAGTGGTCTTTGGGTAGGCAGAAACCAACACAGACACATGACTTCCTAGAATGCCCCTTTTCCTTTTTAAGCTACCAAAGAACCCAGTTCTGCAAACACAGCATGTGCTTAGAAGACCTCAGAACTCTTCCTTTGCTAAGATCCTGGCTCCACCTAGTGGTGGGATGTGGTGTTTTGCATACAATGGGTACTAGGTGGGGCTCTCCTCTTGCTGTAATAGATTTCCATGCTCCTTGACTTGACTCCTCTCCCTGGTCTTGCTCTGTACTGAAGGCTAACTGACTTGAGTTGGTGACCATACCATTCCACTTTATACCTTTAAGATACCTTGTTTCCTAATGTCCATAATAATCCCCATTGGCAAGGAAGGAACTTTAGAGGTTAGTCCTTCTCCTTACTCCTTCTGAAGCTGTGCATCATGAAACTCAGGGGGTTTTACAGAGATATGTTGGGAGTCATTGCTGGGTGTGAATTAGGAAAGGCTGAGCCACCAAGGATCCACCTCCCTCTTAGCCCTATCCTCATTCAAACTCCTCAACATTGTCTTAATACTCCTTTTCCTCTTTGTGTGCTGGGTTTCCCCCAAAGATTTTGTATGAAGAAAAGGTTATGCTGTTGTTAATATGAAAGACTTAATCCCCACTTCCCCTCATTTCAGACTAACTGAAGACTGACAGTTCATTGATTTGACCAGGCTTAAGAGGGCCTCTGTTGGAACTGTCATCCGTGCCTCCTGATGGTCACAGTAGGATTCCATCTGTCATCCCAAAGGAATATAGTCATCGCCTCCCAGGCAACTGAGTGGTCAGTCCAAAGGTGTACAGTCCTACCTCCATTTTACATGTGGAGGAATTTGATTTCAGTGATTCTGGAAGTTATATTTTGTATTGTTGCTTTACTCTTGAAAGGGAGTTCTTTTTAAAATTTGCTTATGTATGTATGTATTTACTTAGTTTTTATTCTTAGTATACATTGTTTTTGGAGTTTGTCCTGTGGGGAGTGGAAAGTGTCTTATTTTAGGGTGCCATAGCAAATCCAATAGATTGGCAGTTTAAACAACAAATACTGTTTCCCACAGTTCTTTAGGCTGGGAAGTCCAAGATCAAAGTGCTAGCAGAATTGGTGAGGGCCCTCTTCCTGGTTTTCACACAGCTGTCTTCTTGCCATATTCTTATACAGTGGAGAGAGAGATCATCTCTCTTGAATTTCTCATTATAAGGGCACTAATCCTGTTCTACCTTCATCATCAGATTATCTCTTAGAGGTCTCACCTCCAAATACCATCACATTGGGGATTAGGGCATCAACTTATAAATGGGGGTAGACACAAGCATTCGCTCCATAGCAGCAAGCAATTTGCTAAAAAGAAATAATTCATTTATCTATCTGTTTGTTGCCAATAAGAAGAATCACCAGGCCTCTATTGCTTCCCATCCTACCTGCTAAATTTAGGGTACTGTGCTTATAACTATATTGCAGGAATGTGTGAAGACAATTGGAGGGAAATAAACATTTGATCATTATTTGGTGCCTGAAACTCAAAGATGTCTTTTAAGAATTCTGACTCAAATGAAATAAAAGCGAAGACAGCTAGTGATTTAACGGTTTTATTTTAACAATTATGGTCTTCATTTGATTGCATGTCTTTCTACTAGAATGTAAGTGTCTTGAAGTCAGGGACGATATCTGTCCTATTTTATTACTGTATTCCAACATCAAGCTCATTGTTGGCACAAAATTCATACTTATAAATAATTACATGAATAGAAATGTCTCTCTGCTAGCAGCCTTCCACCTTAAAGTTGCTCCTTAATTGTCTAAGTTAATAATTTATAATCAACTTTACCTTCAGCAGCCAGCTAGACAATATAGCCAGATTTTAAAAGCTTTATAATAAACTTTCGAGGATAATGATGGTGATGATATCAAAGGTAATAATATCTCCACAGATGATTTTCCCGCTCTGTAGAATAAATTGAACTAAAGTCTTCTCCATCTGACAAAATTTTATTAGAGTAAATAGTTTAGGAAATTTTAAGGTTCTCATATTGGATATGCTGCATGTGGTTTTATTTCTCAACTATACAGGACATACTTAGAATTTAACTATATAAGATATAAATGGATAATAGGAAAAAAAGTAGGCATTCTAAACTTGTATTCCCTTATGTGTATATTTGTGCATATATATACACATATACACAATGGAATATGGAATATTTTTCAGGCATAAGAAAGAAAAATCCTGGCATTAGCAGTACCATAGAAGAGCCTGGTAGATATTATATCAAATAGAAAAAAAAACAGACAAAGAAAGACAAATACCACATGTTCTCACTTAGATACAGAAGCTTAAAAAGTTGATCTTAGAGAAGCAGATAGTAGAATAGTGGTTCTCAGAGTCTGGGAAGGATGGGGATGAAGAGTCATGGTTAATACATACAGGGGTACAATTGAATAGAAGAAATAATTTCTCATGTACTTTTGTGCTGTAGGATATCAATGGTTGACAACTGGTTGTATATTTTCAAATAGCTAGTTCAGAGGATTTTGAAAGTTCCCAATATAAGAAATTATAAATTGGAAATGATGAATATGCCAATTACCTTTATCTGATCATTACACATTGTATACATGCCTATAAATGTCACATTCTACCCATAAATTGTAGAATTTTTATGTATAAATTAAAATTTAAAAAATTACTGGTTTGTGGTTCAGTTTGACCACATAAATGTCAAGCCTTCTTCAAAATTAAAGACCTGACTAAAATATTCAGTTCTGTTTTTGTTCGTTTCTTTGTTTTGTGTGGTGCTGTGGATTGAACCCAGGGCCTCATGCATGCCAAGCAAGCACTCTACTGCTGAGCCATATTCCCAGCCCAAAGTTAAGTATTTTATAACATGCATTTTATTAGGATTATTATATCTTGACAACTGTATTCACCTGGGTTTTTATTTGGTTCAATGGTTGAATACCACTGAAACTACAGAAAACCTATACTTATCAGCTATAAATGTATGGTGTCTTCATGGATCAATCCCAGTTCAAATTTAGTTATGAGAGAGACACACACAGAAAGAGAGAGAGAGAGAGAGAGAGAGAGAGAGAGAGAGAATTTTTCCAGTGCTCATAGCAATTCTTAGAGTGATATGTTTCAAAGTAATAACCATGCCAATATTTATGCCAATGTTATCCCCTTCTCAGCAATTTGCCTTAGGTTCTCTTTCCAGGTCACTATGAACTATGAAGTTATGATTAGTTCTTAACTAATCATAAGAACTTAAGAACTATGATTAGTTCTTCTTAATCCTATCTTATTCTAAAGAACACATATAGGAAGAGTCATATGTGAATTAATTCTGGAATATATCAGTAAATGACAAACTGTTCCGAAGCTGGAGATGATCCTTTTAGCTAATCTCATACTAGTCATCCGACCTGATTCTTCTTTGGAAACTAGAAGGCAAATTTATCCCATTGGTCACATTGTACCTGGGTCTTTCTGACTAAAAATTTCAAAGGAGCATATCTCTGTGGGATATGGATTGTGAATGTGAGCAGCTTTGACAAGGGTGTTGCAGTTACCCTCCCAAGAGAGTGCTGAATGCTGGTGGTTTGGTCTGGGCCAGGCTCTACCTCTGCACTGGTGTTGAGAAATCTGTAGCAATACATGCCTTATATAAAAAGAGAAAGAAAAAGGAGGGATAGTGGTTAAGTGAAAATAAAATCGAGATAGAGATAGAGATGGTGGTCGGGTGGCAGGGGAGAGAGAATTTTCTGAAAACTAAGTGCACAAAATGGAGAAGAGAGAGTGAACAATTAGATCTCTCTAAGAAATTATACTGCTTAAAACCTGGCACAGCCTAACAATTTGGAATTCTCACTGTATTATTATTAATCCCCACTGGTTCTGAGACCAGAGAACTAACAGTGATATTTTCATCTTTTATATCATCATTCATAATAACCAAATCTCAGTGTCCTGATTGGTAAAGTAGGAATTACAGTGTTTTTCTTTCAGTGACATTAGGTGGACTAAACTGTATAATGTATGTGAAAAGTGAAAGGCTCTATGAACACTGTGTGATCAGAAACATGTCTTCAGAAACATTCTGTTTTGTGCATATTTCAAATATGGATTTCAAATAAGTTTCAAATTCAACGTTAACTTCAGTAGGTGGGAACAGCTATCCGAGCACCATACTGAAAAGTCTTTGGGCAATAAATCTTAGGATCATATGAACAAGCTTTGTGACCACAGTACATGGAGCATTCAAAAAAGTTTGATGAATGACTATTAGCAACACCTGTCATGGCCATGGGAGGTGTTAGTGGCAAAAGAAGTATGTATTTCTTAAATCGGTAACTAAATGACTAAGGTAAATATTCAATCCCATGCAGGACTTAAATTTCATTTTATAGTAAGTTTGTATAAACTATTATAACATGTATATAATTCCCAAACTCATTTTTAGCTGGCTTTAGAATTTTACTTTTATTTTTTAGCCTTTTATAGTCTTTCTAAATTTTTAAATTTTATTTGTTCTAATTAGTTGTACATGACAGTAGAATGTGTTTATACATTTTGATAGATCACACATAAATAGAGTGTAATCTCTCATTTTTCTTATTTATACATATTGCTGGATCACATCAGTCATGCAGTCATACATGTACATGAGGTAATAATGTCTGTTTCACTCTACTATCATTCCTTCCCCCAACAAGTCAAAAATCTTAATGGCCATGATTATTTCAGACCTTTCTGTAGGGATCCTGAAATTAACATGAACTGCATATAAAATTTTCTACCAGACTGTTCTAATATCTCCCCTTCACTGGTGTTTTACTAATGCCTGTCACCATGATTTGATCGTAGTTCAGCATGTATTTGATGGTGACCCAACACGTAGTCTACTTTAGGTGTCAATAGGTTCAGGAAAGCACTCAATCCTTGGATGACATTCTACTCACTGCTCTGTGTTGCATCTCATGAAGATGGAATTTATCAGCTTTGCACCTCCCATTTTGCACATTTAGTGTTTTGGCCTTCTGCCTGTTCTATTTCATTATCATTGTTATCAAGGCTTTTGATATATTCCTCCTCCCATTATCACCATGAGTGTTTATTGTGCATCTATTTCTACCCTGTTAGGCTTACCCACAAAGTGGACTGGAGCTCATGGTTTTCCACAGGGTCTGGCCATACAACACACAGCAATGAAGTCATTAAATCACTATTAGAAGTTAACCCAGTTCAATCTCTGGAAGAGATAAAAATTTGAGGATTGAATTGAGGATGAGTCCTAAAATGCAAGAATGAGACAAAGCATGTCATTAAAAAAATAATGAGTCCCAAGTCCCAATTCTACCCATCTTAGAATGCCCTACTCAAATGTGTTCTCCTCTGAGAAGTTTGCCTTTAGAACTAATTTCACCTGAACTACTTATTTTCTGCCTTTTGAATGCTCTACCATTCATGCATATTTTATTTCCTGCTTATTTCTTAATCTTTGCCCTCATTAAGGAATATGTCACATAATATCTAGAACAATGCATTGAGCATTCCCTAAGTTTTGGTAAGTGAAAAAGCAAATCAAGAACATGTGTCAATGCAAATGTGTTGAATGCCTATGCACTGTGCAAGGTGTTGAGGCTATAATAACGAACTAGATAGCTAAAGTCCCTGTCCTCAGCAAGCTCACAGTCCAATGAGGAAGAAGCCCAGAACTAAATAACAGGCAATTGCACTAATATGGTGTATAATTTGATGTGGCTGAATGACTATGACAAAGAACAGTCATGCAGAAAGTCCTTCAAACTCTCTTAAGATTCGGTATGAAAATTCCCTTTCTCAATTTAGAGCAATAGTGGCAAATTCTAATGTTTGCAAAGGCCTCACAAGTAGTATAAAGTGAGACTATTGTGCCCAGTGAGATGGGGGACTATATTGACCTGGAACGTCCTCACTCAGGTTGCAGAAGCCACTCAGCTTTGGAAGATTGTATCACACAGGCTGAAGGCTGACCCAGTGCTGCTAGAAAAAATGTTTTCCTAAGAAGTAAGTAACTTAGATTTCTATGTCAAATCTCCTATTTTTTAAATGTTAGCAGCTAAAGTTCTATTTTGGTGGTTCAGATCCAGCCTGAGACCTACCAATTCGCCACCACTGATTCAGGGCTTCCATGGAAGGGGTGGACCTTATGAGAAGTCTGTATGCCGTGCTTCCCTGACTGAATACCAGAGCCCAGCCTCTCATCTCTCCATCTCTTATTCCTCTCTCATCTTCCCATCTTGCTTCTAGACCCTTTCCAGTGTCTTGTATGCTCAATCAAAATTAGTTGGGGAATTGACTTCTATAGCTTGTGGGAAAATGGATTAATCTGTGAGAAAAGTCAGAGGTGCAGGGCCTCTGGGGCATGGAGATGTGAGTGGGGTAGAAGAGCTCCGTGTATGTGACTTCCTTGAGTTTTGCAGGATGGGCAAAACTGTCTTTTAAAAAGTATTAACTAAGGTCAGATTAACAAATCAGCACTGAAACTGTATCCAAACACGTCTCCCTAATAGTGGGGAGAAAGCAGAGAAGGGTCCAGAGGAAAAAGTCTAGAGGACAAGGTTGACTCCAAAGTCTTCCCCCCTCCACCCAACTGGCAGGCTTGGGGCATATTTGATAAGGTGAAGGGAAATTGCAAAATTAGAACTGGCAACTTATACAGAGAGGCCCAGTGCAAGGCCGCAGGCCTGAGGCGGGCTGAGAAAGTTGAGGAATTGTGGGGGAAAGAGGATTTGGCAGCCTGACTTCCTGTGGCTGTATCCAAGGCTAATTAGTTTGCAGTGTTCTGTGTGTGCCTGAATGGAAATGATCCCAGTACTGAGAGGCACGGGGGTGAGGAAATCAAAAACACATGAGCAAAGAAAGAAGGGGAAGGGATTGGTGGGAGAGGAAGGCAAAGGCGGGGGAGGGGAACCTGTCCTTTGGCTCCATTTTCTTTTTTCAGGAGAGGGCTCTCATCGTTTTGTTTCATGACCAGTAAATCACCACCACAGCCCTGTCCATCACATCTCACATCTGCTGCAGAACTCATTAAACATCAAAAGACGGGCCTATCAGTTCTGCTTAGTTAGAAGTCTGACTTACTAGAGGTCTAACCAGGGAGGAGTTTGCATGTTTTTAATAATAGCTTAAGGAACTTCTTAGCACCCCATAAATTACTTAATGCAACAAACTCTTCCTGTAGTCCAGCCAGCATTTGAAAATTGCTGAACCAACCCAGACCTGCCCCTGTGGCAATGGCTTTTTTGGCGGTCACATTCCAGGAGACCACAGGGTGTAGTTAATGCTTTAATTCATAATTCTGAGCCTGTTATTAAAAACGAATTACCTTGCTGCATATGTCCTTCTTGGAATGCACAACTCTGAATTTCGTTATCTTTGCATTGTTGATTCACTCTGTGAAGAAGTAGCATAGCTGAGCTGTATGAACGCTCTGGAGTCACGTTGCCCGGTCCCTTAGAGCTATAAGAAATGGTCTGGTCAAGAGATGGGTTAATAACTAGTGGCAATAAAATCAAAACCCTATCCCAATTTTAGGGGTATACCCTAAGCATACGTATAAATCAACAAGCATCTGTTGAGTGCCTACTTTGGGCTAGATGGGGGACATACAAAAAGGAATTCTGACAATTTGACTGCCCTTAAAGAGCTACAAGATTATGGGCACTCATAAACATTTTCAGATTAAAAAAAAAAAAAACAGCAAAACCAAAAATGAAATTTTTTCTATCAGTGCCCATTAGAAATTCCTTGGGTGTGGGTTCACTTTTCTGTCACTGACACCACCTAATCCATTGCATCCAGTCAGAGGAAAACCCACAACAGAGAAGTTGCAAAGAGCCACAACCCTGGGAATCACAACTTCTCTAAGAAAGTACAGGGTCAAAAACTGAACTCACATCTAGCTCCATTTTACTTTTTTATCTATTTGACAAGGAAGAAGAAATTCTAAGCACCTAAGTATTATTTACTCTCCACAATAGTCTATTTGTCATGTGGCTAAAAGTAAGACAAACTTCAAGAGAGAGAAATATCATGCTATTATTTTATTGTTTATGGAATCCTTTCATTGTGCCAAGAACTAAGATATGCCGATAAAGTTTATCAGAACACAATCCTTCACCTCTCAGAACTGGCCTTCGTGTTGAGAGATAAAGTCCATCACTGTAAAAGAAATGACTAATGTATGCAGAGGATTCTTTGGTAACAGGAGGTGGTGCTTGGCTCTGACATGAGGATGTGCAAGGAAAGCTTTTTCAGCAAAGTTGATGCATATGCTAAGTTTTAAAGAGGCAATCGGCTAGAGAGAGGGGATGGGAACATTCTGGGCATTCTAGCACCAGTGGTGTGACTGTTAGCAATTATCTGTCTCCCAAAGCCTCAGATGATCTCATTATCATTGTCTTCACCAGACAACTAATGAGCAATTACTACGTGCAGAAAACTGTGTGATGTTTCATAAATTCAAAGATGATCTTTATCCTTATGTGACACAATGTAGGAGTAAATGGATGCATGCATGGATGGATGAATGGACAGACAAAAAGACAGATACAGACATATGATGGTAATACACGATATGTACTTTGCTTTCATGTGGTAAGTGCCATTTTAAAGGGACTTCTCAGAATGCCTCACTTAAACCTCGATGTCCTGAGAGAGAAGCAGGAAAGTCATTCCATATACATCTTGAAAATGAAGAGATTCATATGCTAATGCATGGTGCAGATGACCAGTGTACATGACTCAGACTTGAAAGGAAGTCAAGGGAGTAAAAACATGGGTAAAGTAAAGCTGAGGCTTCCTGGAGAAGAAATTCTACCTGTGAATGGGAGCTTCCTCCTGTGCCCAAGTGTTGCAACCTGTCCTTCTGACAACCTTCCCTTCAGAAATAAGATTTGCCTAACCAGGCTCCACAATCATGTAAGACAATTAGTTACATAATTCTCTTAATTTATGTCCTGCTAGTTCTGTTTCTCTGATTGGATTCTGACTGGTGCATTATAGATTGGAGGACTTGAGTTTGCAATTTCTGCAGGAGTGGAATACACCTCTAACAGTTACGGTTAGGGTTAGACCTGGCTGCCTTGCCACCTTAAGATAGAATGGACTTCAGAGTACAGGCTTAGCTTTTCAATGATAGAATTGTCCATCAATCACTGCAGAATATTAAGAAGTAGAACTTTTACCATGATGAGTTTGCAATTCTAGAAAAATCCCCATCCTTCTCCAGAATTGAAAACACTCTCATTGATACAGTTTGGTTTGGGGTGGCCAGATGATGATGAAAGAAAAGAAAGCACTTGTATGCTTGGTGGTAAAGATAAAGCATGCACTGGGTATTGAGATCCTCTAGCCACATGCTACATAAAGTTTACCATTTCATTCATCTCTGCATCTCTTGCTTATTATTATCAATTGTGTAGGTATAACATTTTTCTCAGATTTTATTAATTCTGCCCTTTGGAATTGTTCTATTGTCTAAAAATTAACTCTGCATGCATTATGTTCAGCAGTTCACTTATTTTCTCACCTGTCTTTATTAAAAAAAAACTCTACTTTCATTTTGTCATAGTTATACTCCTTTGTTCAGTAACATTTTAGACATTTTCACTGCTTTTTACTTCCCAGATATGTAGATCAAGGACATTAATAAAACATTTTGAAATCATGCACAAATGCAGTAAATTTACCAAATTTACAAGAATAAATGGTTGACAGGGACCTAAATGTCAGGGCATTGGCCAACGGTGTCATTTGTTGGTTGTGGTAGACTTGGTTTCTGTTTGGCTTTGTTCTTATCTAAAGGTTATTCCTATGATGGTTCCTAGAGGTGGAACTTTGGCCATGACTTCACACTTCCTTGAATAACTTCACTCTGGGAATGTTAAAGCTTTTAATGACAAGGACCACTTTGGCCACTGAGTGATCAGAGCTGGGCCTTTGGGAAGACCAAGAATGCCCATGCAGGGAGATCTGCATGAGCCCCTTATTGCCCTCACACCAGAGTCACGGCTGTTTTCAAGAGACCTTGTGTCCACATAGTGAGTACTTTGACCTAGACCAGGAGTTCTCCACTCCGACTGCTCATCAGAACTACTTCTGTGGGGCACAGGTTTTGGTGTTTTTCAAAGTTCCTCAGTTAATTTGGATGTATATCCAGGACTGAAAAACACTTGCCCAAACGAACAAGAGAAGGACACGGTAATTAACATTCACACGTTTGTCAAGGTCTCCGACTTCCTCTCCCTTCCTCAGGATCCACTTGTTTTAGCCACAGTTTAATTTAACAAATTGGTAAAGCTGTCCCCCAAAGAGACTAGAGTCAGGTTTCATGATTTTTCTAAGATTCCCAACACTTTGGGGGCAGGTCTAGAGCTACACACTTCACATCCTAGGCCACAAGAGCTGTGAGTTGAAAGTCCTGAAGTCCTTGTACTTTGAATCATTTTTAAGATTTAAATGTAAGCCATCAATGGCTCATTGCCCAGCCTCTACCCAGGAGCCCTTTGGCCACAACCTTCACAGGTCAGAGAGTAGATACTCCTCCATGCTAGAGGTCACATGCAGCTGACTTTGTCCTCTGTGGCAGGCCCAACTCTAGTGCCTGTAGAGGTGCTGATCTGGACTCTTACCATTCTGCAGATACTAGTGGGTGGTTTGGCCTCTGAGACCCATCAGGGTGTTGGTGGTCTGAGTTTAGGGATGCTGACCCCCAAACACTCATACTCTTCTACTAGTTGAGAAGGAAACCTCACAAATTGCAATTCATGAGGAATGATCAATAATTTGAATATTAGAATACATATGTAGATTTTGCTATTACCAAACACCAAAATATCTTAAAAACCCTAACACAATGGTATATATTAATGGAGAGATTAAAAACACTGAAAATGAGCACACTATTTATGTGAACAGAAATGGAGTTGCTCAAGTCCTGAAATAATAATTGGCAAAATATTTCCCTTACAAGTTTAATTAATAAGATATTGGAGCACTCCAGCATGCAGTTGCTGCTCCACTGCCAACTTTGTCACATATGATTTGCCCCCTTCTCTTCCTCTCTGCTCTTCCCAGGACCTTACATTTTTATTATTTATTTATTTACTTATTTTGGGTATGGAGGATTGAACCCAGAGATGCTACAATAAGCCCCATCCCCAGAATTTTTATTTTTTTGTGATGAGACAGGGTCTCACTAAGTTGCTGAGGGTCTCTCTAAGCTGCTGAGGTTGGCCTCAAACTCTCCATCCTCCTGCCTCAGTCTCCTGAATTGCTCAGATTACAGGTGAGTACCACCACTCCAGTCCCAGAAACTTATACTTTAAGTGCCAAATAACTGATGTATCTCATTCTTCCCATCTTTGCATTTGCGTATATTAATTTCTTCTCTTTTAATTGTACTTGCATGCTTGTTCACCTGAAGAATTCTATTTTTACCTTCAAAACTCAACATAAGTTGCTGCAAGTTACTAACCTTAGTAATTTAAGACAATCAAACTGCACAAAAGCAGACACAGACAAGATGCAAAGGAAGGGACATGGATGTGTTAAGAAAAAATACTTAGTTACAAAATAGGCAGAGTACTGCATTTGGACCATAGTTTCTGAACTTTGATCTAGAACATGCTAATTTTACCCCAGGAGTAAGAGGTAAAGTCCATTTCCTGAAACCTCATAGCTCCTCAAATGAAATCAGAGACCCATGGAAAAGGGAATGGCAAAAAAGTGGATGCCAGGGACAACCAATAAGAACTTAGTATACAGGGGAAATACTTGACAATGTTTCCTGAATTGTGTTCCAAATTATTTAAGGGTTTTATTTGCCATTTAAAAAATTGTGGCAATATGAATATTTAACATAGTATTTACCATTTTTGCCATTCTAATTGTAAAATTCAGCAGCATATGCACAATGTGGTGGAAATATCTCCTCTCTCCATTCCAGAACTTTTCCATCGTCCCAAACAGATGCTCTGTGACCATTGACCCCTCATTTCTAACTCCTTCTCCTCTCCAGCCCACGGTAACATTTTGAACACTTTATGTTTCCAAGTTTGCCTATTCTAGGTCCCTTGGAAAGGGGAATCATAATATTTGTCCTTTGGCTTCTGGGTTATTTCACTTAGCATTATGTTTTCAAGGTTCATCTATGTTGTAATGTGCATTAGAATTTCATTACTTTTTATGGTCAAACAATATTCCATTATTCACCCAAATTGTGTTTATCCAGTCATCTCTTGATGGACATTGGACCATTTCTGATTTTTAGTATTGTGAGTAATGCGACAAAGAACGTTGGTATAAACTTATTCATTATTAATCTGAAAAAAATAGATTCATTCTGTAACAAATAAGGTATAATCAAATATTATATAGGGCATAATCACACTTTATATCACATCTCTTAATTCATCTTGATACATATTAGTATATTGAAGGTTCTTTGTAATCTATAGTTTAAAAAAAAAATCCACAACACTAACTTTATTAAACTAAGACTTTCTTAGTGGACTTTACAATGGATGCATTTCTTTTTGTTTAAAAATAAAACATCTTTGTACTGTGAATCCTATTGAACATATTAGGAACAAGCAGGTATATGTTTCAGAGGAATGTAAGATATGACTAAATTGAAAATACATTATAAATTTAGCTATATAAAAGTTATACGAAGATATGTAATAAAGACAGAGAAATTCCACTGAAGGATTTACAATGTTAGCTAGATATATAATTAGATTTTGAGTAATTTGGGTTTTTAAATTTTGTCTCTATTACTTATTTTCTAAAAAAATCACGTCACTTTTATAATCAGAAAAAAAGGTCATCTTTCTTTTTCTAAAATAGAGGTAAAATGAAAAGGATAGATGAGCAAGTTCAGGGAGAAAGAAGTGAATGAAAGAGATTTTATCCACTGAACAAGTTCACTTCCACTTTCCATCCCTTGCTTTATCTCTGGTTCAGTGTGTGACTCTGTTTTATTTGATCCTGCTCAAGAATACTGTAGATGCAGTCCAGGTCCCTCTGAAACTATGCCAGGATGAAAGCCACTTTCCAGAATAATAAGCCAGAGCTACTCCTTGGTGAGCAGACTCTCAAGAAAGTGGAAAAGCAGTAAGGGGAATTGTCACATTCTTCCATATTAAAGATGGCCACTTATTAACTGCAGATTTCATGAGTCTAAAAATTAGACTTGAGAAGTGATGGTTATAGCCTTTTCTATACACGATGGCTTTGGCCCTATGTTTTCTATTCCTTAAAATGTAAGACCACCACAGGTAAATTTTATTTTCCTTTTAGAGAAAGTATGAACCAGAAATGGCTTTTGCAGCCTGATGTGACCAGGCAATTTTCCTGGCTCAGGAGAGAATGCAGTTCTTAGCTATAGTCACGTTAAAGCCCAAGTATGAGACAGAGAAGGCTGAATGAAAATTGTCCTATTCTTAGAAGATTCCTGGGAATTTCATTAAGGGCTCTTATCATGAGATGTTTAAGCTTGAGGTTTAGGGATTGTGTTAATCAGCTTGCTGTCACTGTGACAAACTTCAGAGATAATCTGCTTACAAGAAGGAATGGTTCATTATGGGCTGGCAGAGTCAGAGGTTTCAGTACTAATCACTTGTCTCTGCTGCTTTTGGCCTGTGTTGGCATAACACATGATGGCAGGAGCACGTGGTGGAGGAAGCCTGTTTACTTCATGGCAGTCAGAAAGCAAAGAGAGGGACAGGCAGAGTCTGGGGTCTCAATTCCCCATTCGAAGGCCCACCCTCAATGGCCTCACTTTTTCCCACCAGGCCTCACATGTTAGATGTCCCACAACCTCCCAGCAGTGCCACAGGCTGGAGAGCAAGTCTTGAATACATGGGACTTTGAAGGACCCTTCCAAGCCTTAGCAGGGGTATTTTACCATGTGGTCCAACAGGGAAAACAGAGAGCTTCGTTCAACAGGAGATATCGCATTGATTAATTTACCTACCAGACATTTCTGTGCATTAGGCTGTTCTCTGTGTTTTCTGGTACTTCAACTCCTGAAATACTCCTTCAATATTCCTAGTTCCACAATCAAGAATACAAGCAACTATTAAATGTTGGCGACAATGTGGGGAACACTCATACATTGCTGGTGGGAATGCAAATTGATGCAACCACTCTGGAAAGTGGTATGGAGATTCCTTAGAAAACTTGAACTGGAACCACCAGTTGACCCAGCTATCTCACTCCTAGGTTTATACCCAAAGGACTTAAAATCAGCACACTACAGTGACACAGTCACATCAATGTTTTATAGCAGCTCAATTCACAATAGCTAAGCTATGGAAACAAACTAGCTGCCCTTCAACAGATGAATGGATAAAGGAAATGTTCTTGGTGAATGAATGGGTGTGGAAACCATCATGCTAAGTGAAAGAAGCCAATCCCAAAAACCAAAGGCTCAATGTTCTCCCTGATGTGCTGAAGCTAATACACAATAAGGGTGGGGAAGGGCAGAATAGGAGTTCATTGGATTGGACAAAGAGGAATGAAGGGAAGGGAGGGGATGGAAATAGGAAAAACAGTAGAATGAATCAAACATAACATTCCTGTGTTCACCTATGAATACATCACCAGCGTAACTCCCCATGATGTTCAACCACAAGAATGGATACTAATCAGAATAAGCTATACTTCATGTATGTATAATATGTCAAACTATACTGTCATGTATATCTAATAACAAATTAAAATAAATAAATAAAAAGAAAAAAAACATTAAAGAAAAGATTCCTAGCTCCATTGGAAGAAACTAGGATTGGATCCAGTTCAGCAATTCCTTAGACCAAGAAAACAGGCTTCACTGTTAAGTGCCTCTAGACAAGTGAACTTGAGTCTTTTTTTGGCATGAAACGGGGTTGTTGTGATCACCAAATACCATAGAAGTAATAGGGATTTTTGCAAACTATTATGTACTGTGGAAAGGGAAGCAATATCGTAAGAACTGTTCCTCACCCTCCAAAGAGAATCTTGCCCCAAACAAGACCCCTGTTTGTCAATCGAGATGAGTGGAATGTGCTCATATCGTCGGTCACTCAGACTGTCACTCTGCCCAAATGCTTGACCCTTCTCTTCTGTCCAAATTCTGCCGTTGTTCAACAACCTAATCAATTTCTCCTGAGTCCAGGAAAACACTTCCTGCTCAATCTAGCTGTCAGTGATTTCTCTCTTCTCTAAATTTATCTAGCACCTACGACATGATAAAGAATGTGCAAATTCAATTTGCCTCGTCTCCTATTCCTTTGTATCTGTCCATCCTGTCTCCACGAGTCATTTTTTAAAAATATACTTTTGATAGAAGTAAAATGTACATGCAGAAAATCACCCAAGTGGCACAAAATAACTCATACAACTACCACCCAAATCACTCCTGGACCACCTCAGAGCCTCACTAACACCTGACGTGCCTGTCTTGGATACCTTCCCAATTACTTCCCCCACTCTTTTTCCAAAGGTAAAAACTCTCCTGGCATATGATACATTACATTAATTTTACCTGTTTTTTGAATTTTCTCTAAAGTCTGTATTCTCTAGTGGGAAAACCCAGCCTGGTGAAGCTCCTGGCTTTTCAGTTGACCGTCACATGAAGAGACAAGTACCAATGCGCATTACTTGTATATCCTGGGCAGGGAGGATGCAATGAATGAGGCAGACAGGCATAATGAATGAGATGGAAGGGCAGCTCTCCATCCCTGGATCACTTAGCTGGGGGAGTAAAGAGTTAGGTGGAGGCAGAGAGAAAGGAAGAGAGAGAGAAAAGAGAGAGAATATGGCAACTGACAGTATATACAAGACAATTAGATATGGGTCACTTCAAGTTCTTAGGAAAATACCTGGACTGTCCATTTAAAAGAAGCTGCAGGTATCCCAGTGTGCTAAGTGGGGCAGATGCTTCTGAGTTCATACTTTGGGCCTCAGCTTGAGCAATTTGTGTGTGGTATTATACTTCTAAAGCCTCAGCAGCAAACCATAATTTATTTCTCCATTGTACTGTATGAAGGCATTTGAGTTGTTTCTGGATTTGGCTCTTTTAAATATTTCTTTTATAGTCATTCTTATAACAGCTCAACAGCGGTACTCATGTCTTTTGGAGCATGTCTCTAGAAATGGGACTAATGGATCTTAGGATATACATATGTTCAGCTTTGAAACATACTGACAATTGCTCACTTGTGGTTGCACTAATTGATACTCTGAATAGCAATTTATATGTGTTTCCTAACTCAGAGTCTCACCAGTACTTGATAATATCAGTCTTCCAAATATTAGCCATGTTGGTATAACACATATTTCATTGTGATTTTAGTTTGCATTTTCCTGATAACTGAGGTTGAGCACTTTTTCATGTTTTCCAGCCATACAGATATCCTATTTTATTAAGAAAATAATGTTCAGTGTTTATGAAGTTTTCTGACTTTTTACCAAATTAAAGGAAATTTAATATTTTCTTTTACTCTACGGCTTTCCCCCACACTTTAATAAGGGTATCTTTCAATTAACAGAAGTTATGGATTTTAATGGCAAATATTTTAATATTTTCCTTTATAAGCAGCACTTTTTATTTCTTATTTAAGGAATCCTTGCCTGCTCCAGGGTCATGAAAACATCACTCTCTTTTTATTGGTTAATAATAATTATACAGAACAGTGGGTTTCATTGTGGCATATTAGTACATGCATCATTCTTATGTTATTTTTTAGAAGCTTTCCTGCTTCATATTTCACTTTTAGATCTAAAGCTACCTGAAATGTGTTTTAATAGTTTTTATTGGTGCATTATAATTATACACAATAGTGACATATTTGTATATGCATATAATAGCATAATTTGCTCAATCTCTTTTTTTTTTTTATAATGTGTGAAGTAGTGGTTAAGATTTAGGGTTTTTTTGTTTTGGTTTTTTGGTTTTTTGCCAGGCATGGTGGTGCATACCTATAATTGCAGTGGCTCAGGAGGCTAAGGTAGTAGGATCGTGAGTTCAAAGCCAGCCTCAGCAACTTGGCAAGGCACTAAGCAACTCAGTAAGACCCTGTCTCTAGATAAAATGTGGCTCCATGGTTAAGTGTCTCTAGATCAAACAACAAGAATAAAAAAAAAAAAAAAACAGAAAAAAAAGATTCAGGTTTTTTTCTTCATGGATATCTAATTGACTATACTGTTGATTAAGACGAGCATCCTTTCCCACTGTTCTGCAAGGGCTGCTAGCATCCATGTATGCGTGGCTCTGACTCTGAACCCCCCATTCCGTCCCTTTGTTCTTTCTATCTATTCTTGAGTTACAACTCACACTGTATGGATTACTGCGGTTTTACAATAATTCTTACATAGAGAAGAAAAAGTGTTTCAACTCTAATCTTCTTGAAGGTTCTCTTAGTTATTTACATTTCCACACAAATTTTGTCTACTTCTAAAAAGAATATCTGATATAATTTTGAAGTTCTATTTAATCTATAGATCAATTTAAGAGGAATTGATACCTTTACAACACTGAGTTTTTAATTCATGAATCTGTTTGTTTTAGCTCTTTTTAAAAATTTTCTCTTAATATTATATTATAGTTTTCTATGTAAGATAATACATGTTTTTCATTATATTTATTCTAGATATTTGGTGTTATTTTATTGTTAAGTATTGTCTTTAAATTTTAATTTGTTTCTGTTTGCTGCTACTATACAAATGATTTTTGTTTGTTATCTTTGAATCTAGCAAGTTTGATAAATTAATTTGTAAACTTTAGAAGTTTATCTGTTAATCTCTTTGGATTTTCTAGGAGCACAGTGATGTCCTCTGCAAATAGTAGTTGTATTCTTCCTTCCCAACCCTTATGTGTTTTATTTTTTCTTTTCCTGATGGCATCACTGAAACTTTGAACCTCTAGTATCATGTTAATTAAAAATGAAGAAAGCATCTTGGTTCTAAATATTAGTTCTCT
>JAJEJO010000662.1:180631-362271 GCA_020662805.1 Glaucomys volans
AGATAAAATGTGGCTCCATGGTTAAGTGTCTCTAGATCAAACACCAAAAAAAAAAAAAAAAAAAAAAAAAAAAAGATTCAGGTTTTTTTCTTCATGGATATCTAATTGACTATACTGTTGATTAAGACGAGCATCCTTTCTCACTGTTCTGCAAGGGCTGCTAGCATCCATGTATGCATGGCTCTGACTCTGAACCCCCCATTCTGTCCCTTTGTTCTTTCTATCTATTCTTGAGTTACAACTCACACTGTATGGATTACTGCGGTTTTACAATAATTCTTACATAGAGAAGAAAAAGTGTTCCAACTCTAATCTTCTCGAAGGTTCTCTTAGTTATTTACATTTCCACACAAATTTTGTCTACTTCTAAAAAGAATATCTGATATAATTTTGAAGTTCTATTTAATCTATAGATCAATTTAAGAGGAATTGATACCTTTACAACACTGAGTTTTTAATTCATGAATCTGTTTGTTTTAGCTCTTTTTAAAAATTTTCTCTTAATATTATATTATAGTTTTCTATGTAAGACAATACATGTTTTTCATTATATTTATTCTTAGGTATTTGGTGTTATTTTATTGTTAAGTATTGTCTTTAAATTTTAATTTGTTTCTGTTTGCTGCTACTATACAAATGATTTTTGTTTGTTATCTTTGAATCTAGCAAGTTTGATAAATTAATTTGTAAACTTTAGAAGTTTATCTGTTAATCTCTTTGGATTTTCTAGGAGCACAGTGATGTCCTCTGCAAATAGTAGTTGTATTCTTCCTTCCCAACCCTTATGTGTTTTATTTTTTCTTTTCCTGATGGCATCACTGAAACTTTGAACCTCTAGTATCATGTTAATTAAAAATGAAGAAAGCATCTTGGTTCTAAATATTAGTTCTCTGGGGAGAAAACTTACATCTCAACATTAGTGTGACACTTGTAGTTTTTGGTAGATGTCCTTTATTATCAGATTAAGGACATTCTTATTCCTTTCTATTCCTGTGTTTTTTTGTTTGGGGGTACTGGGGATCAAATCCAGGGCCTCATATTTGCTAGGCAAGTGCTCTACCACTGAGCTACATCCCTAGTCCCTATTCCTATTTCATAAAGCAGTATTTTTAATGTTTTCTTTTTGCTTTGTCTTAATTTTCATTGTGATTAGGATCTAAACTTTGTCAAAAACAGAAGTTTTATCCAACACAAGTCAATCCCAATTCTAGAAGTGTAATGAAGTTTAAAATTATGGATCACATTTTTATTAGGTGTAAGACTACTCAGATTTTCTATTTTTTTCTTGCCATATTTGGTAAATTGTGTTATTAAAATAACTTGACCCTATCATCTAAAACTCTCAAATTCATTGACACAGAACTATTTATATTTTATATTTTTAGATTAAATAGTTTGTGTTTATATGAAACTGAGTATAAAACTATAGAAAACATCTGATAGTGTCCAAATTTGAATTCCAAAACTTATTTTTAAAACATTCTATATAAGATTGATATATCAAATGTTTAAATTACTTTTGTATGAAATAATTATTTATATTTTAATATATTACTGATTTGATTTCAACTTCATAAAATTTAGGCAATTTTAAAAAATTAAAATATTTTACAAGTTACAAAATTTTCTACCTAAATATTTCAAATTTTTCAATTATTATCATCTATAAAGTAAAATAATTTTGAATTTCCTCTCATCATAAATTATATATCCCGAAAATTGCCTAAGCCTTTTACTTTTTTCTTTACTAATAACAAAACCTTGGAAAATGACAATAAAATTTAATTATAAGCGAACTAGTGTACATTGCTTGAAAATGTCCTTTTTGGAAAATCAAGATTCAGGCTTTGTAGACAAAACGAAAAACAGCAAAGAAATGTTGATTTAAAAATCAAATATAAATTTTAAAAGCCTAGTTCTGTGAGTTTTAATTCTTAAGTTGTGATCCATGGTAACCTCATCTGGGAAGTGAACTGTACTTGATACTCAACAAAACCTTCATATACTTCTCAAGTATCCTTTGTTCATTTCCCTTGTCATAACCCATAATTCAGTTATCACAATGCAACCTTAACTCATTATTTGAAATGTATACTTAATTTTCTACACTTAAACTAACCTCATGTTTTCTTTTCTGTTCAGCAAATATCAATTTCACCATTTCTGTTTTCTATCAAGGGGTGAGGTCAAATAGGGAGAATGAGGTTAGGTTTGTGTCTTCTTCAGTCTAATGAAAAATCTGCTTTACTTTGTTTCAAAGAAGCTTCCTCTCTTTTCATTAAGTCAGGTTTATTCACCAGCACCTCAAAAAAAGAAAAAAAATGAAAGAAAGATAACAAGAAAAAAAAAGAAAAGAAATGTATTAAAGAGTAATTTGTATACAGTGGATGAGCTCCATCCTTCATAGGTGCATTGAATTTTGGCACATGTTTGCGGTCTAGTAGCCATAACCACAATCAAGGTATCAAACATTTCCTCCATTCAAAAGTTTCCTCATGCCCTTTTCTAATTACATCTGTCCCTAACTCCCAGCTCTCAAACCACCACTAATCTGTTTTCTGTTCCTATAAGATCACCTTTTCTAGAATGTCATATAGCTCTAAGTATGCAGTGTTGCCTTTGAGCTTTTTACACTTGTTTTTTTTCCATGCCTTTGAGATTAACTCCTGATGTTGTATGTACCTGCCATTCATTCTATTATATTGCTGAGTAATATTTCATTGTATGAATGTACCACCACATTTTGTGTATTCATTCACTAGTTGATGGACACTTGAAACATTTCCAGTTTATGGTAATCATGGATAAAGTTACTCTGCAGAATTTTTAAACTTTGAGGCTTAACATTTAGGTCTGAGATTCCATTCCAGTTGATTTTTGTATTGTTGTTGCACATAGATGCTCACCTGTCCCAGCGCCATTTGTTGAAAAGAAATGCAGGCACACATTTCTGGGTTCTCCACTGATTTTTATATTTTTCTGTTCTCTAATACCCCACTGTCTTAATGTTTCCTAATTAAGTCTAGTAAAAATGCAACAAATTTCTTAAATTTGTTCCTCTTTTTCAAAATTACTTTCTTTCCTTTTATTTTTCTTAAATACTTCAGAATCAAGTCTACAGAAATGAGTTTTACAAAAAGCCTGCTGGGATTTTTATTGGAATCACAGTGTAGATCAGTTTGGAGAAAACTGACATCTGAACAATGTTGAGTCTTCCAATTCATGAACACAATATATCTTCCATTTATTTTAAGAGTTTTTTTCTCTCATAATTCTTTGAAGTCTTCAGTAAGCACATATTGCACTTATTTTTTTAGATTTATCTCTTAAATATTAAAAATTTTAATGCAGATTCTACATAGGCAACCATGGAATACAGTTGTATTTATTCATTTGCAATCTATGTTTTTATTTCTTTTTCTTGCCTTATTGCATTAACAAAGACTTCCAGTATGATGTTGAATTGGAGCAATGAGAGTTGATATACTTACCTTCCTGACAGGAGACAGGTACTTCCTGACAGGAGAGAGGGAAGTACCCAGTCTTTCACCATTATGCATGGAATTTTCTGTAGGTTTTTCCTAGATGCTCTTTATCAGGTTGTAGAAGTGTCAAACTTTAATTCCTAGTTTGTTTAGAGTTTCCACTTGTCATAATGCATTTGAGATTAACTCAAATTGCATCATGTTGTTGAATTTTGTCAAATGATCTTTCTGCATCTAGGGAGATGATTTTATGGTTTTGCTCCTTTGATATTGATATTGATTTGTCTACTGATATTGATAAACCATACTGATGGATTTTCAAGTGTTGAACAATATTATAATTCAAGGATAAACTCCATTTGGTCCTAATGTATTATCATTTTAATATATTTCTGGGTTTGATTTGCTAATAGTTTGTAGTTTTTTTGCATCTGTATTAATGAGATATATTCAACTTTTAAAGTAAATTTTATAGGACTGTGTGACCTATTTTGAGTAAACTTTGACAATTTTCGTCTTTAAAGGAATATATCCCTTTCTTATAAATTGTCAAATTTATTGATTTTTTTATCATTTGTCTCCATTATCCTGTTACTGGCTCCTTCTTGAGGGCAACAGTTCAGATCACCGCTGATCTCTTTCAACGTCACTGGTGGCATCTGCCCTACAGGGGTGTAGTTCAAGGGTCAGTCAGAGATGTGGGCAGTGGTGTGCTCCCCACATGGTCTCTATTCTTTTGGGTATTCTTTCTTAATTTTCACATGCTGTTTCCCCATCCTCTGCTTAGCCATTTTGCAGAGTGCAGACTAAACCTGACTCAGTCTAAAAAATGTACAATCTGGAAACACCAATGCAATTTCCTTCTTCCATGTATTGACTCCTTCCAACAGCAATATTGCTGCACAGCTTTTAATCACTTTCCAGTAATTTTTTTTCAGGGCATTTTGAGTTTTACTTTGCAGTGAGTAATGTTTTTCCTCTTTCCAAATTTTTTATTAGTACATTATGGTTGTACATAGTAATGAGATTTGTTGCTACATATTCAGATATGCACACAACATAACAATATAATTTGGCCATTTAAATAGCATTTTCTTAAAGTATATTTTGTCTTGTGTATATAGTTGGTTCATATTCCATAGACTGATTTGAGATGCTCAGGTACTACTGGAGGTGGAAACTCCACTCTTTTTTTTTTTTTTTTTTTCTTTTTCTTTTTGGTACTGGGGATTGAACTCAGGGGCACTCAACCAATAAGTCATATCCCCAGCCCTATTTTGTATTTTAATTAGAGACAGGGTCTCACTGAGTTGCTTAGTACCTCGCTTTTGCTGAGGCTGATTTTGAACTTGTAATCCTCCTGCCTCAGTCTCTCATGCTGCTGGGATTACAGGCATATGCTACCGTGCCTAGTTCCACTCTTTTTAACGACTATAATTAAGTTATTCAAATAATCAAGTATTACAAATGAAATATAATCCTCTTATAAAGGACCAAAATTGTCAAAGAAATCTCTGCCAAATTCTGTTAGCCTGAGAAAAATCATCACAATATTTAGATTGTGATGTTAGATTTTGTAACGTTTTCTTGAGTCAGCTTGAAATTGTGGGCAGCAGGTAATAACAAAGGAACCTCCTTCCTGAGTGTAATAAGGAGAGCACTTGAGTCCTTACTTTAATGCATTTGCATCATGTTTTCCTAATACAGGGTATAGGAGAAGCTTAAGTCAAACACAAATTTACTTTAAAGAAAAACTTTTTCCCCCAATCCTTTTCCCCTCTTCCCCGATGAACTAAGCTGGGAAACCTAAAAGGATATATGAGAGTTCCTTTGATCACTTTTTCATAGACCCACAGGAAATTCTGTACTATCAGTTTTTCTCCTAGGTCTTCCTAGTTCGGTTTTCCTTTAAGGACACCAAAAAGTCCCAGAACCTCAATCATGCATAAAATTTTAAGAAGTATTTCCTGGACAAAAGAAGGAAGAGTGAAGAGGGAGACAAGCTGGTCAAAACCCTTTCTCAAGTGTAGAGCATCATTCTATCTTCTTAATTAATGATCTATTCTTTCTCCATCAATAAGTGAAATGCTTGTTCATGCACCAGCATCTTGATGGACAAGGGAATGTCAATAATTAAGCATAGTTCTTCCCTCAGGTGCCTGGCAACACTGCAGTATGCTATAGGCTTCATGCTAGAGAGCTGGACTGTGATGGCAGTCACAGAGGGAGGAGTGATCAGTTCTGTCTTTGGGGTTCCAGTGAGACTTTGTATAGAGTGACGGAAAGGTGCACAGAAATGAGGGTGGGAGAGCTAGCCACTTGGGCATGAAGATCACATGCCTGAACCCACCTACTGTTTTCAGGAAATTTCCAGGATGCTGGTGAGTTTGGAGTATAGGTAGGGAGTATGATAGTAAAGGAATCTAGGGATGTAGGAAAAAGTACTAAAATGCAGGACTGTGTTACATGATTGAAACATCTTACAGAGGGTGAGCCTTGAACACGTGCTACTCAGGAGAAAGTAGGATCACATGTACCTTGAGAAAAACCCTTTTGTTTATTTCTACGTGTTCTTGATACCTGTCTGGGTCCCCCCGCCAAGGAGTTTGTCTGATGGGGATAAGAAGTGTGAACAACAGAGAAGAGGCATAGTCTTCAGATCCATCTAGTCCGAAATTAGACTACAGACATCTATTGTGTGTTACACTGTCCCTCTTTTCATGTCAGACATGGTCTGGGGACCCAACCTGTTTGGACATGGTTTGGGTGAGAAACTGGTTGCCTTTTCCAAAGACAATTTGGGTTTCAAGAGAAAAATCATCCTCAGTATTTCAACCAAAGCGTCAGTATAGGTCGGCCAGACTATGCAAAACTTAATGTTGCACGATTACTAAAATTAAGTCTATCTGTGAGCAAATCTGGGAAGGGAATTGAGGCCACACGTAGCTGGGAATAAAATAGGGAAGTGTTATCTAATCCTGCTACTGCTGGAAGTCAGAAAGGAAAGAATGAATATGAATTGCAATTGCTTTCTGAAATTGAAAGGGCTAACAGGTTCAGGCATGTTCCTTGGAGCTCTAAAATGGGCAAAATAATGGAAAGTAGGGTGCTGCATATAAATGACATATAAATGAAAGTAGGGAGCTGCATATAAATGACATATAAATGAAAAGTTTGTGCTTTTCCACAAGCCTGGCTTTTCTTAGAATTTGAGGGTGCTCAGCCATAACTAGGGCAGCTGCTAGTTTTCTCTCCATGAAAAGAGTCAGGCAGAGGCTCTCTGCTAAAGTCTGCATGTTGCTGAAACTTGGGCCAGTCTCACATAGTCATGACATTTACAATGTGGAGGTGTGCTTAAACCATTTAAAATTAGTTATAACATGATAGTTGATTAAAACTAAGGGTTTCACTAGAGGCTTTTCAGAAGCACCCCTGCCTTTTGGAAGCTCATGCTGTAACCATAGATGAGGATGGGAGAGTCTAGGCCTCTCATAGACCTTCAAGAATGTTGACAACCAAGACTGATTCTGACTCAGAGTCACCAGACAAGGGGTCCCTAAATGCATCTTCAAGATAAAAGAAAACAACATAATCCCAGGAAATCAAACTTCATCTGAACATTCTTCTTGCTGCAGCCAGACGTCTTTGAGCATGTCAATGTTGCACACAGACGTGGATGAAGCGCTCACTTTCAGGGGCTCTATTAGCTGGGTCTGTAAAGATGCAGTTCTTAGGAGGCCAAGGTCATAGGTTTGTTCCCTCCATGGGTCACTTCACTTTGCTCTGATCCATGCCACAGACTTGCCCCCTGCTAACCCCAGCCAGCTGCCTTAAAAATATGCTTTGAATCACTCAGGGGATAGAGCAGGAACATGTGAAAGGAGCAGGGCAAATCTATCACCACTACTAGAGCAACAGCTGAAAACACATTCTTGACCAACAGTGAGGGCTGTCTGGAGGAGAGCCCTTGTAACTTAGCAATAGCTCCTCATACAGTGGACCCAGTTGAACCCATCTTTTGCCTGCACATATCTACCTAAAGTCATGGACCAGAGTGAAATTGGTAGGGCAGTGATTCTGGACATCATATCTCCTGGACAGAGCAGAACACAGGCAGCATTCACTGGAAATTCAGACTGTTTCTAATGATGGTGTTGCCAACAAGCACACAGGGCCTCCTCGTCTAATCTACAGAGATTGTTTAGACTTGGGAACACAGGCACCTATCTCTCAAGTGACCTGTGTGCTGGTAATATTTACATCTACATGCACACAGAAAGGTGGTGTGTTTTAATTCCAGGCTGAGGTTCAGGCCCATGTTCCTCACTGAAGCATCGCTGACAGAAAGGCTGGTCTGGGATCTACAGCTACACAAATAAATATTGGAGCAAAGCCTAACAGGAAGACCCTTGCTACCCAATTTCTTCCAGATGGCAGTGATGGATGGCTGTATGTTTATGTTTACTTGGTTTCCCAGGTGACTTATGTCCTGGTCTCCACTGGTCATGGCTTGATGAGCATTTCTTCAAAGATGTGAGTCACCTACCCCAGCCACCCAGCTCTTGGCCCACTGGTCTATACCACACTCAACATTGTCAAGAGATCATTTTGCTTCTTGGATAGCTAGTTAACTCTTTACTCACCACTGCCTCTCTGACCCTCTCCTTATGAATTTCCAGAACTAGCAAGACAAGATCCAAATCTAAAATGCCATAAGGAACTTTGGGGTAGGCAGAATAATGCACCCCGCCAAAGATCTTCCCTCCCTAGTCCCCAGAATTTGTAACATGCTACCTTACATGGAAAGGGGAATTAAAGTTGCATATGGAATTAAAGTTGCTAATCAGCAGGTCTTAAAACAGGGAGACTGGA
Organism: Glaucomys volans; assembly: GCA_020662805.1. Lineage (NCBI taxonomy): Eukaryota > Metazoa > Chordata > Mammalia > Rodentia > Sciuridae > Glaucomys > Glaucomys volans. The sequence goes on from JAJEJO010000662.1 coordinate 188,989, forward strand.
TTATTCTGATGACTCCAATATGAACAAGAACCTCTTTAAAAGTAGAGGAAGGAGACTGAGGCGGAGGTCAGAAAGATGCCATACAAGAGAGACTTAACCTGCCTTTGGTGGAAAAAGGGGGCCATGAGCCAAGGCAGTGGGTTTTAGAAGTTGCAAAAATCAAGGGAGGAATTCTCCATAAGACCTCCAGAAAGGAACTAGGCTTAGACACCTTGATCATAGTCCAGCAAGATCCCTGCCAGATTTCTAGCCTACAGAACTGTAATGATAAATGGGTATTATTCTAAACCATCAAGTTTATGGTGATTTGTTACAGAAGCAATAGAAAACAAATACAGATCTATACAGAGTGAATATGGGTGTGGTCTCCAAACCCTGGTTGATATAAATTCTCTTTCCCTCAAGCAGAGTGGAACCTAGCAAAATAGTCTTTCCCATGGCCACTAAAGGCTGGAGCACAAACGCTCCTTCCCACAACATTTAGGGAAGTAAGGAATGATGAGACACTAAGTGGAGTAAATATTTAATCATTTACCGCATCCTTTTTTTGTTTGTTTATTGGTTCTTCTTAGTTATATATGACAGCGGAATCCATGTTGATGTAATTATACAACCATGGAATGTATTTTATTCTAGTTAGGATCCCATTCTTATGGATGTATATGATGGTGGGGTTCACTGTGTTGTTTTCAACAAATCCTTTTGATTCTATCTGAGTATGGAGAAAGAGAATGTTTGGGCTTTAGCATGTGTCCAGCCTTAGTCCCAATCCTGGCTCTGCCACTTAATGTCTGTTGGACCTTGAGTAAGTGAGCTCCCTGAGATGTTCAGTGTTTTATGGGGGATATTACACTTACCTCAGAGGGTAAAGAGTAATAAGAGTAATAAGTTGTGAAAAGTAGCTATCCGGGGTCTAGGGACGAGGTGGAAATCCAATAACTCAAGTCCTCTGCCATCCATGTTGTAATTACTTCTCAGATCACTCTTGTCCTATCCTCTCCACTGCCCAGGACTGAGTTAATTTCTTTATATTTCTTGCCAGCCTGTTCCAACAGCTCCAGACTTCAGTCCTATCCTCAGCCTCCACATCTTCCCTAACACAGAGATTCCCTCAAGACTATTCTTCTGATGAAAATCTCCCATAGCTACCTGTGGCCTATGGGTTAAACACTCTGAGTCCTTTGAAGGGTATGGGTGCATCCTGTACAACTGTATCTCCATTCCCTTCTCTATCAGAGCCCTGGAGTCTGGGCCCCCTTCTTCTTAGACATTTGCCCATTTCTGTGCCTTTTGTAGATTAGTTTCTATCTTCTACATCAGAAATTCCTGCCTCTGCTCCTTTACCTTGAGAGCTCCTTTTATCTTTCAAGGATATGTCACCTCTTTGACAAAGCCTTTTCTGGTTTTTCTAAGAAGTGAAGCAATCCCTCCACTGTTTGCACCATACTTTTTGCATACTTTTTGCAAATAATCAAGAAGTTTTGATTATTTGCCTACTATGCCTTTATCCCCTCCATCTTTGAGTTTTTTGATGACAGAGACAATTCACTTTGTGCCTTAATTCTCAGAACTTAGAATACATATACTTAACATAAAATATACTTAATATGTTTTTATTTGTGTGCCTAAATGAATGAATAAATGTTGTAGGTAACCCACATATTTGAAGTTGTTGCCAAGAATGTCAATTGCACTTTTCCCATCCCAGGGTGGATGATGCTAGGATGGCCCTTCGGTGACGTTATGCACATAGTGAGTCTTCTGACGTAGTTGGGTTAAGAAGCTTCATGTTTATTCTGTAATAGTTCATGGATCTTAATCAGGTAATGCTTAAAATTCTTAAAGCTGGGATCTAATAAAACAGGACTCAGTGTTTTGGCCACTCACCAGTCCAAGATTGTCACCAAAAAAAGCAGAGAATGCCCATGCCCCTCATCATTTTTTTCCTCAGTATTTTCCTCCTTCTCAACTGGTATATACACCCACACACACATATACACATATATGCATACACACATATATGTACATATATTTGAATTATTATCTCTATTGTGGAGCAATCTCATCCAACAATATCTGGTGAAGAAATCTTATATTCATATTTAGGGAGAAAAGCAGTGTTTCCTTTCAGAAGTTTAAAAACAATGATGAATAATTTTTGATTCTCACAAAATGAACATACATTTTATAGATTTCCTTGTAAATTTAAAATGTATACTAGGCTTTGACTATTTTATTTTCTCCTACTTGAAAAAAATCAGAAAACATTAGCATTATTTCACTCAGACCACATAACGGAAGTGATATCTGTGTGATGCATTACAGCATGCTTTCCTAGGCACTTTCTCATTTATTATTTTTGATGAAATGGTAATTCAGGATTGACCAATTATTATTATCTCCTTCATGTTTATGTGACCCATGAAAATACACACTCCCAGGTAGGGGAGAGACAAGGACATAAACTTTGGTTGACTCCAAATATAACGTTTTTTCGGATCTTCCTCAACTAGGGTAAAAAACAATATGCTTTCTTTATAAAGTGTTTTTAACTCTTCTCACTAGCATTTGACAGGCAAGAGATCCAGAATTGGAGTTCAAAATGGAAAATGACCCTTCTTGCAAAAGAATTGTTTTAAGAGCCATGGAGAAGTGAAAATGTAAAAGAAATTTTATGAGAAAATGCTTCTGTTCTGGGTCCTGAGGAGGTCTCGTTTTAGCTCCTAAAGCTGGCAGGACTATGAGGGCCAGACAGTCTTAATTGAGGATCCCTTAACTTAATTGAGGTTGGGTTTCAACTCCAGTCTTGAGAGAAGTCATATCTCTCTAACCATCTCCCTTGTCAGTGCACAAATCTCACCCCAGCCTGCTCATTGAGGAGTATGAGAAGAATAAAGGTTTCTAACTATATGGAGTCAATATCTCTGATCCACACAATATGGTTTAAAAGAAACTTAAGTTCATTCCTGAAATCTTCCCATGTGTTCTTGATGAATTATGAAATGCAATATAAATAAAGATCCTCATTTGGAGAGGTCAGTGTCCAGGCAAGTTAAGAGAGACAGATTGGCTCAAGCTAGTGGCCTTCCAATTCCAATCCCTCCAGATAGTTAAACCTTAAGAACTACATATCACTTTGGATATGTGTATATGAAGTATTGAGGCTATTAGAAACAGGATGGTGACTCTTATGTGACTATTCCCATTGCTTTTCCAGTTATCTCACTAGGAAACACGTGTGAGGTTGACAGTCACTTCTTACCAGTGGCAAGTGACCATCCATGGGTAACTTGTATGTTTTTTCTATCCTTTTTTTTTTTTTTTTGGAACCAGGGATTGAACTCAGGGACACTTGGCCACTGAGCCACATCCCCAGTCCTATTTTGTATTTTATTTAGAGACAGGGTCTCACTGATTTGCTTAGGGCCTCACTAAGTTGCTGAGGCTGGCTTTGAACTCGCGATCCTCCTGACTCAGCCTCCCAAGTCACTTGGATTACAGGCGTGCACCACCACACCCGGCCTATTTTTACTATCTTGAAGACCCCTGAGTCCATTATGGCATCTTGATGAGCTATGTCAATGCTAAGACAGGATGACAGAATTAAAAGTAGCTTTGGGAGAGGATTAGGTGCTGGGAGAAGGTGTGAGAAAAAGGCCCAGGTCCAGCCTGTAAAGAAAATCTGTCATGAAATTTACCAGAGTTGGGCAGTAGGTTGACACTAGAGAAGATACTACACTGGAGTAAAGGCAGAGGCACAGTCTGTGAATAATCCATGGTCAATTCCAGGAGGAGTTAAGAAGTTCAGATGCCAAGTTTCAGGGATAGGTCAGTCCAGATAAATTCTCACAGAGATCCCAGGTGGGTACTGTCCTGACTTATGTACACACTTCTGTTCCTTGGCCTTTCTCCTACCTTCTATGTTAGCTGTTTAATTATATTTTCTTTTTCCTAATTTAAACATTGGCTTAACTTTTCCTTTTCAATTTTTAACTGCATTTTTGTAATGAACATATTTTTAATTGACAGGTTGTAATTATTTATGGGGTAGAGTGGATAACCTAATACTGGGTACAATGTGCAATGATCAAGTCAGAGTGACTAGCATTTCCATCACCCTAAGTATTTATCATTTTTTTGTATTGGGAACTTTAATTGTATTTTTAAAATTATAACAGTACTTCATGATCATTATAAAATATTCAATATTTGAAGCATACTAAGTAAAAAGTCAAAGTGCCTTCCTTATGCTCAACTCTAACTCCACAGTGGAAACCAATGTTAAAAATTAGGCCTGTATACCTTTAGAGTCGTTATGGGTACGTATGTTCATGTAGGTTAATTTTTAATACGGTCACACTATATATTTTACACTGCAACTTGCAATCACACATTATAGACGCCATGCCATGTCAGTATACACTATGTACATATACCTTCTTTTGTTAATGACTACATAGCAGTCATAGTAAGAATGTGCAAAATGTATTAACTACCTCCCTATTAATTTGGTATTGTTTATAATGTTGCCTTGATCATTCATGTAAGTATCTATGCTTACCCACTTATATAGGGATTTCTGTAGGATAAATTTTTAGAAGGGAATTGCCAAGTCAGCAGCATCTTTTTTGCTTGTTTTTTGCAATCCTAAGGATTGAACACAGGGCTTGGCACACACTAGGCAAGCACTCTACCAGAGCTTCATCCCCAGCCCTCATTCACATTCTGACAGGTACTGCTAAATTGCTTCCTTTGTTCCACTTCATACTTTCACCAACAGTGTTTGCACGGCTCTTTCCCTCCACTCTCACCATCATTGGATGTTAGCGTTTGTTTGATGAGCCAGAGTCTGGCTTGATTTACACTCTAGGCTTTGATGATTACAGGTATTCTGAGCCTAGCACTCATCCCTTGGTTGTGAATGCAACTCTGGCAGGCTAGAAACCCTAGTGCAAGTTTGGTTGATCCTTCTCCTACTACATCTATTCTTGCTTATATAGGGGCTTATAAAAATGTTAATAAAAACAATTCCATACATTTTATAGTTTATACAGTAGTGTCTTCCTTATCTTATTTCATTTGATTCTCACAAAATTTCAATTACGTATAGGAATAAATTGTTTTCCTGGAGACTTATAACATTTAATGACTTTCTTAAACTCATGTAACAAATAAAGGAAAGAACTTGGATTTGAGTACATGTCTCCTACATTCACACTCTGTGTTCTACCCATCATTTCCCCCTATTCCTCCTTGGAACAGATAACCATCAAAGAGTATTTCCAATCAATAGCTTTCCTTCTTTTGTAATGTCCCCTGTCTCTAGAGAAACTCAATTTCATTGGTAGGTGAAGTTAGATTTGGGGATGCTGTAATTTGTGACTTAGAAGTATCAACTGTTTTTACATTTTGAATATTCTGGTTTGTAACCCAAGGAGAAGATAACTGGTATGGTGCCCAGAGGTCTCCTGATGACCTGATCTAGTAAATGTCAGAGCCAGAATTGGAACAGGCCTTTCATCTCCAAAGCCTAAGCCTTTTCATTTACTCTATGCACTACTTCATGCACACCAGGATGCCCTCGGAAGATCAATGCATTCTGTACTTACAGGCAAATTACACAGGAAGCCAAATTCTCAGATGGTTGCATATGGAGCTCAGAATCAGATCAAGGAGAGTTCACGGTCTGAAGCAGTTAATTTCAGCCAAAGGAGCTGAAGTGATGCTTACCCAGTAGAGGGTCACACTCAAACACGAACAAAGCTTAAAAAAGGGTAACAGATGAATGAAGCAGGTCAGGAAGCCAGTGGTGATAGGGAATAGTGGGAACCGTAACAAACTGGAGGAGGTGCATCTTTCTAAAGGAAGCTGCCATTACTTTAGGTCTCCAGTGCACTGTGATCAGCCTGGTTAACCAGGTATTCCCAGGTTTTCAGGGAAAGCTAGAAACCTAGATTTTTCTGTGTGGAATGAGTTGACAGATTATTCCATTTCAAAACAAATACTAGGAGTCAACGCACTATGGGCTGCACTCAGTCTATCAAGTGCTGGTCTGTGGCATTTCACTAGAGGAAAACTTGTACCAAGCAAACCTCAGTGCTTCCCACCCCTTAGAAATGACTGGCTTACCTCTAGAGAGATTAAAGCCAGCATTCTTCCAATTTTCCTTTTCATCCTCAAGAGCCAACCTCTGTTCACAGTCATTTTCCAGAGATAATATATTTTATTGCATTTCCTCTTGCTAAAATACCCTTACATTTCAGCCATGTCTCCTTGGGAAGATCCCCAGCTCCGCTGTTTATTGGATTCACAATTATATAGTTGGTCGTTTGCCTTATTATTTATTATTGCCATTATTATTTTGGAAGCTGTCATTTTTCTCAAACTAGCTGTCTAATCCCTTTGACTGTGAATCTTACTAATTCAGCCTTCAGAGGACGTATTAATATTCAAGTCCTCAGGAATCTTTTGCTGCTGTCATATTGAAGGGACCACAAAACTGTTTCACTTTTCCAAACATTGAAAAATTATTTTTAATTTCACACACGTAACTTTAGTGGCTTACATATTGCTTCTTAGTGAGTGATTTATTCTTCTGAGAGGATTTGGAGAAGGACATGAACAGATTATAGGAGGAGGAGGAAATGGGGAAATCTCTTACAGATATCAAAACAAGTAAGAGGAATTGGATCAGATTTTAGCTGAAAATAAAGACTGAACTTTCCTTCCATGTCTCCGCCATGCTGGATTGACACTCCTCCTACAAATGGAAAAAGAGGAGGCTATTCCTGCTTCATGGCACACAGAAGCCTTCAAAGCCTGTTAGACTATCACAGAAAAGGGAGGAAGGAGGGGAAGTACCCAGAAAATGGAAGGTATTTCTGCCCTTCATTAGGTACATCATGCCAGTCAGCGCATGGCAGTGCAATGCACCCAGAAGAAATGAACTTGTGACGAGAACAGCACTTAGGCATGGGAACTCTATCAACACCTTCAAAACTCATACCCACTAAAGAGTCTATCTTTACTTAACAAGTGTTTGGTCCTTAGTAAAAGAACTTTTATCATGACTCTTAATTCAAAATTGATCAGAATTCCCTGCTAGACACCACCTTGCCTTTAGAGTTGAGACATGACACAGTGACACACTGCAAAAATAAATGATATTCATCCAGAATCTAAATAGCTAAGATTCTAAAATGAGATCTTTTTTCCCACTCCTGGAGTCATATAAAATGATAACGACGCCTATCCAAACAAGCCCGCACTTTAGAAGATTCTCAAATATATCCAAATCACCTTGAAGGATATATCCAAATCATTTTACACATTCTGTAAAATGTGTCCATTGCTTTCATTGTAAGTTGACTTTTGAAAATTAGTCATCTGAAATTCAGGACTTCCCAATGTAACATTAGCAAGAAAATTACCTGCATGTGCTTCACAGCAACATTACCAGATTATTCAAGAATGTTTTTTGGGAATTTCTCCTTCTTAAACTTGAGTGGTGTAGAACATAGTTAAACAGACATGGACTTGAATCCTGTCCGCTTAAACCTATAATCTTGGGCAAGTTGGTTAACTTTCTGGACTCAGTTTCCTTATCCGAAAGTGAAGAATGAAAATACCTCACATGGATATTGCTGTGAGGATTAAATGAGATAATAAGGAGACACATATAGTAATCCTTTAATTAACAGTAGCTGCTAATGTCTTTTTCACCTCAATCATCTTTTATAGGCAAATCAGGGAAGCACATAGAAATGTACACTACTCTGAAGCGATTCTCTCCTTCAGCTGGAAAAAAAAACAAACAGCCATGAAATCCTGAGACTAATCCAAAACCATGTACCTGAAAGAACCTAATTGACCAGCATTCACTATGGGACTTGTTCCTAGTGAGAGACATTCTTACTCCTCCGTAGTCCCCTGGTCCTGATAGTGAGGACAGAGGGACACTCTGGGGCCAATCTCCCCACCTTCCTGAATCACAGCTTCCCAACCTGCAAGCTGCAGGCCGGCCGGCTGGGATGGTGGATACAATTATCTCCCAGCCCTTTGAAGCTTCAGCCAGGAATATTTGTTGTCACTATCACATGTGATTAGGACTGCAACTGTCCTCCTACAGAAGTCAGATCCCTTTGTACCCTACCCTCCCTCTGCCACTGGCAGAGAGCAGGAAGTGGGGAGAGGGGGCAGCTGGCCCCTCTCCTCTCGGTCCAATTTCACACATTGGTTTCTCAGCATTAATAAATTGGTTACATTTGCCCTGCATTTGGCAGGCAAGGTTTCTAATAACACTCTGATCCCTTCAGAGAACATGAATCATTGGCATGCAGTGGGCTCTGGTTACCTCCTCCCCCACCCTCTGCTGTTAAAGGTCCTACACATTAGCAAGGGTCAGATGCACGCCTGGGCTGGGGAAGGCTAGGACAAGGGCCATGGCTTCGAGGCACTGTCACAGAACTCAAAGACTTTTCCTTAGAGGGAGAACAGATAACTTCAGGCCAGGCAATGTGCAGCTTTCTTCAGCTGTCAATCCTACCTGGTTTGCATATAGATTGAGAAAATGTGTGAGATTTTACCACAAGAATCAGTCCAGAGAATTCAAGGGGGGTTGGGGTGGGTGGTGAAGCGATGGGAGAGAAAAAAATGTGTGATACAGATGTCTGAGAGTACCCGTGCCCCACACCGCTTCCTTTGTGAAGCCCGCAGACTTTGGGGATGGATAGCCTGAATGAGGATGGTGTATAAGGCGTCCACATTTCTCTGAGGCAGCCTTTCTTCTCATCAGGAATTATGAAATAGAAAGTTCCCCTGAGGAAGGAGAAGCCATTGGATGGAGAAGAGACTTTGAGTCAAGGACCAGGCACAACTTCAGCCTCAATGGGTCAAAAGAGGAGAAAGAAATAAGATCAAGAGAACACTGGCTAGCCTAGAACAGACCTGGGAATAAAAAAGAGAGGCAGAGATGGGGAGAGAAATAGAACAAAAAGAAAGAGAGAGAATTGAGAAGATGGGGAGAGAATAGATGTTCAATTAAGTACACAGGTGTTTTGTGTCAGCCTGTATTTGGGAGAAAGTAGTGTTTTTACATAGCAAGTATGTATCAAGTCAAGTTGCTGACTTTCAGAAGTTCATAGTTTTTAAAACTCAGCCCCACAAGTCAATTTGGGAACAATGTTACCACAGGATGCAATTACAGACATTAATACATGGGGTGGAATAAAGAAGGGGAGAGGTGAGGGGGGGAGGTTTATGGAGGAGGTGAGTCTTGAGATTACCCTAAGAGCATGGGTAGGTTGGAGCTAGGCAGAGGTGTGGGGAGGGCATTCCTGAGTGAAGCTGGTAGTACAGAGAGGAAAGAGGAGTGTAGGAGTTTCATGGTGATAAGACGAATAGAAAAGGAAGAGAGAATGGAGAGTGAAGAGGACCTACACATATGCATATAGGTATTTGATATATGTAAACATTCTGTCACTCAAAATTGCCACGGGCCACTTACCCTTCTTACCATAAACCTTTCCTTCAAAGAGAATTAGAATCAGAAGCTTCAGGATCCTGTGAACCCAGGCAATCCACCAACATAGCAGCCCAGCTCCAGGCCCAGAGGGAAGGAAGGAAAGTTGGCAATGCACAGAGCAAAAGTAGGGGCCCACCCCACTTCTGTCATCCCAAGGCCATTCTCACTGCAGAAGCCCCAGTCTGAAGTCTGGGGCCACCAACATACCCAACATACCCAATCACTTGGGAGATTCTCAAGGTAGCAGCTCCTGTAGCCTCTCTCTCTCTCTCTCTCTCTCTCTCTCTCTCTCCCTCTGATTTTCACAACTCCCAGGAAAGATTGACTATTGTCCTCTTTTTTTCTCACTTTTTTATTTCAAAATCTTCAAATCTTCAAAAAACTTGAAAGACCATATTGAACCCAAAGGTACACTTGAAATGTTTCAGTAATTATTAACATCTGATTTCCTATCAGTGGCAGACTGATAAGCTGGATTGGGGGCTAGCACAGAGGTCTTCATTTGTAGTTATTTGCCAATTTCTGTGGTGTAAAAATTCCCACCATGAATATTCAAGCTACCAATGACTTAACAGATGGCTTGCAAAATTCTTGAGTATCTGTTCTCAGGAGCTGGTAAGAGTGGGCTCCAGTATAACATATTTTTCTGAACTATTTTAAATAGCTTGCAGATATCATGGCACTGAACCAAATATTTCATTTGGCATTCATCTTCTAAGAATGAGGATATTCTCCAACACAATCACATCATTATCACATTTTAAAAAGAGCACTATATTTTCTAATATTATCTAATATAGATTTTTCCTCTAAGGTTCCCAGTAGTCCCAAAAATGTCTTTTGATAGTATTTTAAAGAGAGAAGATCCAAAGTTTAACATTGTATTCAGTGTTTTCTTTAATTTTCTGACTTTTAAAATTTTATCTTAATTGACAAATAATAATCGCATATATTTATGGGTACAGTGTGATATTTTGATATATGTGTAAATTCTGTAATAACCAAATCAAGCTGACTTAACAGCCATCTCCTCATATATTATTTTATGATTTTTAAAGTGAGAACATAATAAAATATATAATTTTAGTGATTTTGAAATATACAACACATTATTATTAACTGTAGATAGCTTGCTGTGCTTGAAAACTCATTCCTCCTGATTAATTAGAATATTGTGCCTTTTGACTTCTTCCCATTTCTCAGCACCTTCCCCTCAGCTTCTGGAAGCCACTATTCTACTCTCTACTTCTCTTGAAGACTCCAGGCCAACTGTCTACTGAACGTGCCACATTCTGAATTTACATGGTTAGATTCAAGTCAAAAATATCCATGGGTATACCTCATATCAGGTATGCCTCTTATCAAAAGGCCTGCAATAATGTCAGGTTGTTCTCCTATTAGTGACACAGTGGTTATTTCAAGTAGTAACTGGATTTAAAAGGTGACTTTCTACTTTTGCAGTTGTTAAATAATTTGTGGGGCAATATATTAATGCCATGGCCAGGCACAGTGGTGCACGCCTGTAATCCCAGCACTTGGGAGGCTCAGGCAGGAGAATGGCAAGTTCAAAGCCAGCCTCAGCAACTTAGCGAGGCCCTAAGCAACTCAGTGAGACCCTGTCTCTAAATAAAATACAAAATAGGGCTGGGGATGTGGCTGGGGAGTGCCTCTGGGTTCAATGCCCAGTACAAAAAAATATATACATATACATATATATATATACACATGTATACATATATATATGTATATATAAATGTTGTGTAAATATCCTAACACAAAAACCTTTCACTTAGAAGTTAGCATCTGTTGGCAATCCTTACCAGACTTAGTTATTACTTTGTGGGTTGAAATACAGTAATCTCCTAATTCTATCACTCCTTCTACATATATTAGGGAAATTTTTTAAAAAGAGCTTTCTTTCTTCTTTGTTTCTTTTTTAGTATCACTATTGACTATGAACTTTAAAAAGACTCAGTGGATTATAATCCATTACTGTCATTTTCTTCTTGATGTTCAAATTAGCCCAAATGTGGCCAGCAGGAACCTCTTCAAACAAGATCCTGTGTCCTTTTGACATAACCCCATTAATCTTTAAGCATTTCCTTTAAGCACTTCCTTTCTTTTTGGCACACTAAGATTCCCCAGGCTTACTTGTGTTTTCCCTGCATTAGAAATAGAAGCAGTTATTTCTTCAAAGAGTTCTGATTCCTTAGTGGGAAGCATTTAGAAATCAAGATCTAGGTAATAGATGGGCTCATCACTGCAAAAATATTATTGTTTTTAGGTCCTTTGAGTTGATGTGCTTGGTGTAAAATATGTGTGTATAAATATGTGTGTATAAAATATGTGTGTATATATATGTGTGTGTATATGTACATATATATATATATGACCTTATTTGGAGATAGAATATTTACAGAGGTAATCAAGTAAAAGAGGTCATCAAGGTGAGCCATCCTCCAGTATGACTGCTATCCTGATTAAAGGGGACACTTGGACACAGAGGCATGTATAGAGGGAAGATGACCTGAGGACACAAGGAGAAGATGGAGAGCAATGGGAGACCTGGAATAGCTCTTCCTCTCACTGTACTCAGAAGGAACCAACCCTGCTGACAACTTGATTTTGCATAGAAGTGTGAGACAATACATTTGTATTGTTTAAGTCACCCAAATCATGGTATTTTGTTACGACATAAATTAATATGCTGTCATAAAAAAACTGTCTCAAATAGCTTAAAACAACACATTTATTATCTTACATTTCTTCTTTTTTCTCTAATCTTACTTTTTTTTAGGTTACAGTTTTTGTGTGGGTCACATGAAAAAAAAATCAAGGCGTTAGCAGGGCTGTGTCACTCTAGGGGAGAATCTGTAACCCTTGCTCATTGGGGTGGTTGCAGAATTCAGTACCTTGATGTCATAAGGCTAAGGCCGGTGTCCTCACTGTCAGCTGAAGGCCATTCCTAGCTTCCAGAGGCCACCCACATACCTTAGTGTGTGGCCTCTTCTTTCATCTTCAAAACCAGCAAAGGCAAGTTGAGTCCTTCTCGTGCTGTGAATCACGTCTGCCTCTTATTCCCTTATTGCGTCTCTCTTGCTTCTCTTCGTCCTCATTCTTCACTGTGGAGGGTTCACGTTATTTCACTGGACCCACTCAGTAATCTAGAATAATCTCCCTAATTTAAGGAAACCTAATACTGTCTGCAGTGCTCCTTTTGCCATGTAACATGACATATTCACAGGGTTCCAGGTGTGGATGACTTGGGACGAGGGACATTATTCTACCTACCATATAAAGATATCAATATACTTTCTTATGTGCTTTGTCCAACACTATAGATTGAACTGTTTCAGAATTTCGGTATTATTATAATTTTAATAAATTGCCAACTAAATAAGATTAAAATTTCTTCAAAGCTATTTGCACTAAGAAAGTATGCATAAAATTGTACTCTAATATCTTTTTGGTTAGGTTATCAGTTTGCTATACAGCTAGATTCATTTGTTTCTCTTTATATTCAACTTTAAAGGTTGCTTTTCATCTTTTTACATTTAATTCTATTTCATGAATAATTAAAATATTTCTATAACTCTGAAGTCAAAACCACATGAAAAGGGTACCTAAGAAGGATCATTCTCACTCCATCCCATCTCTTGAGTGCTATGGACAAGTCACTGGGAGCCTCTTTCCTGATTGCTATCATTGCTGCTATGTAAGTGAAATCATTGACATATTAATATTAATAGCAAATATGTGCTAGTGTAAGGCTCATGATTTTCATCAACTGTAGTTTTTTATTACAGATTAAATACTGAGAATGAAAGAGAACAGAGCAGTCCCTGCCCTACAGTAGAAGAGTCTCCTTGGAGAAAGTCCATATTTAATACAAAAAATCTGACAATGTAGGAGGATGGGTTTTTATTGGTGATCAGTTTTCTTTAGGCCATAAACAACACTGAAAAATACACTCTCCTTTATAAAGAAAACTCAAGGTCATTGAGCTCATTTCTATTACTTTCAAATGTCTTTGTATCTCATCTAGATATTTATCCTGAAATAATTCTTATTATTTTACCCATGTCCACACAAAGGTACTTTCATAGAAGGGCTCTCTCTCTACCAGAGGCCCTCAACCTCTACACATACCTGAGAATCACCTGGAATTCCTGTTAAAACACAGATTCCTGGACTCCACCCATAGAGTTTCTGATTTAGTAGGTTAGAGGTGGAGCCAGAGAATTTGCATTTTTACCAAGTTCTCAGGTGATTCTGATGCTGTGAGTGTAGATCAAACTTTGAGAATCATCTTTCTATTTGATAGATTCCTGAAATTAAAAATTTTGATCCAAAACTCATGCATATCTTCCACTTGGATGGTTTCTGCCCACTGGCTTCCCCAGAGTCTGTTAATTTACATTCCCATCTGTGGTGATCCAGGTATATCTCACCCTTGCCAACACCAGCCGTGATAACTATTACTCTTTTTGCCAATTAAATGGTGAGAAAATAAAAGCTACCAGAGTGCCTTTTCATTATTTTTACTGTAACTTCTGTTTTTATCTTTTTTACAATAATGTTTATGGCAAAGATATTAGGAAATACATGTAAAGCAAGAGAATAACATCATCCATAATTCTACCTACACAGGTCCCAATATTAATGTTCTGTGAATGCTATAACCTGTTTTTTTATCATTTAACAATGCACTCTGAGCATGTTTTCTATATTATGTCACCAACTATTCTTTCCCAATATCAGCCTACATTCTGTATCGTATCAACAGAATGTTTCTGAATAAGAGTTGACATTTGCAAAGTGATGTCTGGGGAAGATTGATCTAAGCAGCAGGATTTAGAAGGGAAAAACCCTGGAAGCAAGAGATAGGAGATTATTGAAATAAGGCAGGTGGGTGGTGACAGTGGGATTAATAGAGAAGTGGACACAGGATAATGCTGGAAAGCAAGAACCAATAATCTTGTTCAGCATCCCTAATGGAGAGTGAGGAATCATTCATGGCTAAATCCAGCAGGAGTCCCCAGGGAATTGGGATCATAAACTTGACATCTACCTTGGAAGGCACAGAGCCTACCTCTTCTAACACAGATCTATGATGGTACCTCAGTGTAGTGGTGTGGGGGACAAAAATTAACTATATAGAGGAAGAATTTCATTTCGGAGAGCAGCACATTTTAAATCACAGAGCCCTGGCTTGATGTCCCATTTCAGTGGAGAATTGGAGAGATTCCATGGTGAGGTGGAAAGACCGCATTTGAGTATTAAAAAGGTCAGCGTCGTGCCGCTTCTTGTGAACTTTGTCAGGCCAACCTCACTGAGCTGTTTTCTCTATAGAATAAGAGTAATACTATCTCATAAGGTTGTTGTGAGTTTTAAATAGGCTGGTACATGTCAAATCTTGGTCTACAGTCAGCAGATACTTAAGAAGCAACAATTCCTTATTTCTATGCAAGAATAGAAATAATACAGAGTAATAACACCCCTATGAATCATCCCCCAACCTGGTGTTCCTTGGAGAAGCATTCATTGACCAACATGTCTGTCAGTGAAATAGTCACTTCTGAAACAGTCCCTTTCATGAGAAGCTGTCTGCCCTGGTGTGCAAAGTGGGCTGTGGCTTACCTCTCCAGCTAAAGCTCAGAGAGAGTGCTGTAGGGTGTCTAGAGAGATTCCCTGGGTGCTGGACACCTACAAAGGTCATTCCAGGACACTGCAGCACAAATAGGGTACCAGGTGCCCTAAGGTGCCTAGCACAGTCTCCAAAAGGAGTGGACGCTTACCACTGAGTTTCTCTGGATAGCCTCCCTAAGGCTGTGGTAAGCAGCAGTAAGTAAAACATTCCAGAAAATGCTATTGTTTCACCTGCCTGGAACCCTACCAAGTGTGTGATTAACAGAGACATCGAAACAGCCATCATCCCCACCCCTGGCCAACAGCTTTCTGGCAGCAAACAATACAAAATATTCATTCTCCTAACTCCAGTCCCTTGAGGTTGGAAGAAGAAAACTTCGAGCTGCTCACAACACCCCATTGGCTTGGATGAAGGAAGTGGGCTTCTACATGGTAGCCAACAAGTGATTCACCAGCGGCACTGTGGTGCCTGTGGGTCTGAGCAGAGGGTTCTGCCAGAGAAAGTGAATTGACATTCATTTATCTAGAATCTGCTATAAGCCAAGTCCTGCTATATGCCCCTTGTTTAATATCATTTTCATAACAAGTCTGTGAATTCAGTGTCATTATCCTCAATTTAAAGATAAGGAAAAGAAGACTCAGAAAGATTAAGAGAATGAACAGCATAATACGTGGCAGCTGTCTCTCTCTTTTCCACATTTCTCTTAGTTTCCCAAAATATGTTCCTATCATCTTGACTGCTTTATTGACCAATAATTCTCCAACCCGTCCAAAAGAAGAAGCAGTGTAGATTCCATTTCCATCTTTCTAATGTTTTCCACTGCCAGACTAGGCACAAGTTAAATTCAGTGGGTAGAGTATTAAACTCCCCTGCCTCCTACAGCCTTAAATTCTAACTCTAGTGTGTAATGTGAAGTCCACGTTGATGGGACAGCAAATAGTGAAGGTGGAGAATTACATTTTTAAGTTAAAGCCTGATTTGTTTACTGCTAGCAAATTCTCTAGCAGTATGAACCAATTCCTGAATTTCTGCTAACAAAACCATTATGTTTTCAAAACTGAAATAAATGGAAATGTGCTGTTTCCGGCTGCCCCGTCTCCCCCACTCTTTTTCTCTTTCTCACCCCATGTGCATGGTTTTTCCTTCCAGAGATGCTTGCAGCTGTTTCCCTTCCTTCCTCTCTCGAGCTCTCCGGGCAGCTTTCATTCCTCCACCTGAGTTTGCCTGGGGGCCCGTGGAGACTCCCCCACTGTATGATTGCTTCCACACTTTTGTATGCATTAAAGGCTCTCAGCTGAGAGCTGCTTATGGATCCCAAGTGGGGAATTCTCTCTTACAGAGTAATTTGCAACTGATAGAGGAATGTGGAGGTGTCCTTCTCTGCTTCCTGCTCCGGACCACCTCCTTATCTCACCCTCTCATTGACACCCTCCAATCCATGTCACCCTCAGCTCAGTGACTCCTTTTGTAAGCACTTCTGGTAAGGATGATTTTCTATTTCTTGGACACTGATCATTTGAACCACTTGATCATTCTCATGTTAGATAATGCTGAAGTTTTTCTTTTTTAAAAAAGCTCAAATATGGAAAAGAATCCATTGTTTTCCAAGTACTTGAAGTCCCAAGAGATAGAGCTTCAACCTCCTCAATTAGCATCCATGGCTCATGCCTTCTGCCCAGCAAGCAGCAGAAATTTGGTGGCTGGGCTAGGGCAGAGCCAAAAGATACCATGGATCACTCTGTTCCCGGCTGGTAGGACCTGGTTACCATGGCCATGTCAGTGCTCAGTGCTGAGTGTAGTCATGAAGGAAGGTGCCTGAATGTTTGGAGTGCTCATTTTGTTCCAGGGATAATGCCAGTCATTGTCAAAAGTAGGATTTTACTGATCCTATCCTCAGCCTCTCTAGAGATTTAATCCCATACTCCTAGAAAGTAAAGATTTTTCTAAGGACCTGTCTCTTGCCATCACTATTTTGCCAAAAAGAAAAGTGGGCTCTCAGAAGTCATATGACTTTCCAAGACCACACTGCAAATACATGGAAGTGACAAAGGGTAACTCAACCTTCTGACTCCAAATTCAATGCACGTACCATTTCTCCATAGCTGGCGAGTGTTCCATATACTGAAAATGCACACTGGGATTGAATTCCATGTGTTAGATAATTGTGCTGTGATGTCTTCTGATGTTTTGATGACATGGGCCAGCATGACCTGTGTTCCAAATGTGATCCTTTTTCCCGATCAGGCACTGGACTGTGAAAGCTGCCACCAAGTGTCCACAGCTATGATGTCCAAACTTTCTGGATTCTCTTCAGTCTGGAGTCAGAAAGGATACACACTTCAGAAGGGTATACACTTCCTTTCACAAAAATAGGACTTGTATTAAGCAAGAAAATTCAAGATGTACTTGCAATAGCATACGCTAATGTATAAAAGTCTAATAAATCAAATTTGGAGAAAGATTTTTAAAAAGTAGAGTTGAGCTTGGTTGCAGTGGCGCACGCCTATAATCCCAGCACTTGAGAGGCTGAGACAGGAGGATCGTGAGTTCAAAGCCAGCTTCAGCAACTTAGCGAGACCCTAAGCAACTCAGTGAGACCCTGTCTCTAAATAAGATACAAAATAGGGCTGGGGATGTGGCTCAGTGGTGGAGTGTCCCTGAGTTCAATCCCCAGTACAAAAAAAAAAAAAAGTAGAGTTGAAAATAGAGATGAATTGACCTCTGAAGCTTAAGCCTTTTTATCCTTATCATGCACAGTTTTAAAAAGGAGCATTTGACTCTTCTTTTCAGTTACAGTCTTAAAGTTATGAAGTCTCCACCTTCCTGACACATAAGGTTCACTTTATAGGATTTTTCTTCTAAGGAAAAAAATAATTTGTCAATGCTTTTTTTGCTAATCCCAAGACAAATTGCTCTTTACTTTTCTGCATTTTGTCCTTTTAATTCATGTAAAAATGTTTTGTTATCATAAAAAGCAGAACCGAAAATCCCAGCCTATAACAAAACTTAATTTTTAGAATATATTGAGGTAAAGCATTATGGGCTTTTAAAGACATTTATTCACAGGAATTCAGATCATCTAAAACAGTCTAAAACTTCCAGGAACATTCTTTTAAATATCTCTCTTAAATATCTCTTTAAATATCTTGCTACTTTTTGGATGAGGGGATTTCTAAAATATTACTTATTTATCCTTGCAGAGCAATGGTCCTAGGTCCTAATTGGCAAGAATGCCTTTCAGAATCACCGTGAAATCAAAAAAGTATAGTAGGTGGCTCCTCAGGACTTTAGCATTTTAATTATTCCTTCATGAGATTTGTGGTTTTCTATTTTCTTTTTGATTTGTTCTAATTAGTTATAAATGACCATAGAATTCATTTATGCACTTCAATATATTATGCATAAATGGGGTACAATTTCTCCTTTTTCTGTTGTACATATTGCAGAATCACATCAGTCATGCAGTCATATATGTACATAAGGTAATAATGTCTGTTTCACTCTACTATCCTTCCTATCCCCATAAACCCTCCCCTCCCATAACTCCCCTCTACTATTTTAAAGTAACTCTATTCTTCCCTAGCACTCCCACCCCTTATTGTGAATTAGCATCTGCTTATTAGAGAAAACATTTGGCCTTTGGTTTGGGGGATTGGGTTATTTTACTTAGCATGATATTCTCCAGCTCCATCCATTTACCAGCAAATGTCAAAATTTCATTCTTCTTTAAGGTTGAGTAATACTCCATTGTGTATATGTACCACATTTTCTTTATCCATTCATCTGTTGAAGGGCACCTAGGTTGGTTCCATAATTTAGCTATTGTGAATTGAGCTGCTATAAATATTGACATGGCCCTGTCACTGTAGTAAGCTGATTTTAAGTTGCTTGGGTTTAAACTGAGGAGTGGGATAGCTGGGTCAAATGGTGGTTCCATTCCATTTTCTGAGGAATCTCCATACTGCTTTCCAGAGTGGTTGCACCAATTTGAAGTTTCACCAGCAATGTATAAGTGTACCTTTTCCCCCAACATTTATTGTTGCTTGTATTCTTGATAACTGCCATTCTGACTAGAGTGAGATGGAATCTTAGAGTAGTTTTGATTTGCATTTATCTAATTGCTAGAAATGTTGAACATTTTTTCATATATTTGTTGATGGATTGTATTTCTTCTTCTGTGAAGTGTCTGTTCAGTTCCAAGATGGAGATTATTGTAAAGACATCAAGATCTCAGGAAGAATGGAACCTGGAAGACCGTAAGGGCTGACGCAGATTCTCATGCACCTCACTCTCTGGGCACAGGGGTCCTATCTCTTACACCTTTTGTGCAGCTCCATCCTCCTTTCAGGACACAATGCTGCTATATTTCAGATCTAGTGCACTCCCAATGTCCACGTGGCAAAGGATTAATCCCCAGGATGCTACTAGGACGTGGTAGGCCTTCAAGAGGTGAAGTCTAGTGGGAGGACTTCAGGTCACTGTAGGCGCGCTTTGAAGGGGATGGTGGGACCCCAGCCTCTTCCTCCTCCTTTTTCCACTTTCAAGTCATGAGGTGAGCTGGCTCGCTCCACCTATGGAGCCTGCTCCTTCTATTCTCCTGCCACGGAGCCAACCAAAGCAATGGGGCCAACCAATCATGGACTGAAAGTCCTAAAACTGTGAATCGAAATAAACCTTTTATCTTTATAAGCTGATTATCTTAAGTATTTGTCATAGTGACTGAAAACTGACTAACACAATAGCCATTTCAGGAGTCTTTTCATTAAAGGGCAAGAGGTTAGTGTAACTACCAGGGGATAAAGGATGTTTGGTTTATGGCCCTTTAGATTAAGCATCAACTCCTGTACTTTACAGGGCAATGAGGTGGAATAAAGCATGGGTATTAGAGCCAGTATGGACATGACATTGAAATCCAAGTTCACCACTTGCCAATTAATCTGGATAAGTTAACTTTCAATTATGATTTCCTAATCCATACGATGGGGATAATAACTACCTCAAAATGTTATAATAAGTATTAGATAAGATGATGTGTATCAAGTATTCATCACAGGAAAACACTTTTAAATTGCTAGTTTTCTTCTGGTTTTGTATACGCTAGAATGTGTACTAAGTTTAGAAGTATCACATGACACATGAAAAGCTTTTGAACTTCAGAAAATCCAAGAATCCTCTACAACACAAAGGACAGATATTAAACAAAAAGACATTGTCCCAACATTTATTTTTTTAACATTAAATAACAATATTAGTAACTAATATTTACAGAGAGTATAAAAACTATTTTTCACTAGTAGCATCTTTCTTAATTCTTACAACAACCCTGTGAGACTGAAATTATTACTAGCTTCCTTCAGGTTGATTAAATCGGTCAAGGTCACATGGTTTGTGATTAAGAGATGTAGAATTTAAACCTAGGTTCTTTAATTCTAAAACCTTTTAGGCTTTTCACTGTACCTTCTAGAAGATAATTACATTCTATGTTAATTGTTTCAGGAACAGATTGTGGTTTTTATTTTTGAATTCCCCACCCCTTTCTTCCCTGCATGAGATAAAGTCCAGAAACTTCCCTATTAGAAGCCCTTCACAGTTCTATTCCAAACTCCCTTCCCAGTCTTGGGTAGCCCATGATCAAACACACCATGTACTCCCATGCCTCTGCAAGTTTTCTCTTAACTTTTCCTTTCCTGAGAGCATTTTTCTTCTCCAGCCTCTTGTGCAGTGAAATACTATGAAACTTTCAAGGTTCAGACCAGTTGTTGCTTCCTCTGGAAATCTTTCTTCTCAGTCCACACAAGGCAGAGGTATTCCTTCTCTCCTCCTGGCTTCCCTAGTTGTATGTTCACATAACTTCAAATTAGAGCCAGATTCAGACCATGACAGGAATAGCAGCCACTTCATCTTTGTATCCCCAGTATCTACCACAGCGCCAAATATGGTGCCTTAGACCCCACCAGATGACGGTCTAAGCCCCTGGAAAACATTGGTCTTTTTCAGACTGAATTCAGAACCAGGTGGGGCTGGGCCCTACAGGTAACTGGGAAGAAAGTATTTTATAGGATGTGTTAAAGGAGCAACGGTCTCTAATAAACCACCAGAAGGCTTAAAATAAGCATCTAGAAATTAATTTTTAGAATAAAACATCATAGCTATCCCTAATTCCCATGGCTCAGATGACTCATTTTGTGTGAATAGGTTTCTGCCTCTGTTTCCTTCTCAGTACTCCCCTTTTGGGCTGGCACTCTGCCCTGAACTCCATCCCACTTAGCCAGCCAGCCTGATTCTTCTTTATCCCCTCCCATGGGAGGGGACAGTGCACTGGCAGTCAAAGAGCTTCAGCTTCCAGGTTCTTATGGCACAAGCTTCAGTTTGTCAAAGATTAAGGTCAAGACCTAGGTTATTTCACTGCAGAGAAATGCTTATAATGGAATAGCAGCCCAGTACCATGAACTGGTGCCAGACCTAACTATATGTCCCTGTCCCATACTGATTGCTGCCATATTGATTCAATCATTATGTTGGACCTTCTTAGATAGCAATGACTTTAACCAAGTCTGAGTTCCCTGGAAACTTTGGTCCCAGACATTGGTAAATTTTGTACCTTTCTAGAAGTTGAACTCCTGAGTCAGAAATGATCCCAACTTCCCACCTTTCACTCCAGTTCCTACAACAAAATCTCTACACAATTTGTACCATCTTCTGAGACTGGACTTTCTAGGGTTTTCTTCATGGGAACCAGAGATTGAAAATAAATATAAGGATGGGGAAACACACCCACCTTTGCCTGTTACCTTCAGTCTCCCACCTTACTACAACACCAAGTTTTGAGTTCTTTAACTGAGTTCCAGGAGCTGCCACTGGCTCATCAAAGCAGTGTGCCCTGATATCATTTGCCAGCCCTCATTCCCCCAATACTGTCATTTCCAACTAAGAAGGTTTTTATTCGGTGTGCCTGTTTGCCAAAACTCATATAAATCAGAGCATGCACTTTGCAAGTCTTAGATTTGATTAATTTTTTAAAATTTAGAACCTGCATGAGTGGAGTTTGAGATTAAGTGTGCAAAGATGTTTGGGAGCAGCCTCCCCACCAGCTTTCAGATTGAGATGGATGAGGAGCAATACTAGGTTTGAGCTGCTCGTAATTGAAAAAGTGTGTGCCCAAAATATCATATTTATCCTGCATTTCTCCAAGAGTCGTAACTCTAAGCCCTTCCATTAGAGCCTCAAGAAAGTGAATGTCTTCAGCTTTCAGGTTCCCAGATACTCTCAGTGCTGGTTATTACTTACAGAACAAGGTTAGGAATGTCAAGGATAAAGGGTATTGGGAAGGAGGAGCAGGGTCAATTTCCTAAAGGGAAATGGTCCCTTGGCTTCTCTGCAAAGTCAGCCTAAAACTGTACCAGAGCAGTGTTTGTGAGTAGATGAACAATGGAGAGCAACTGCAAACCAGACAGGTCCAACCTGCTAACACGGGCGGACATGCTCACAGAGACTGCAGCAGTCCTCTGAGAAGGCAGCCAGGGCATGTCAGAGCTGCCAGGGGCCCAACTCTGGAGTCTCCATTCAGACTACATCCTATGTAAGTGAATCTGGGTCCCTGAAGTTGTGCATCATGATGGTTTGGGGAGAAAGCAAAATGTGGGCCTTGGGTAGGATCACAGGTCTCCTGGCCCTCTCTAACCCTGACATGTGAAGTTGCACCTTCAGAAGAAGCTGAGGAATGGCATTCCTGTATACAATCTCTTCCCTGGCTGTGACTTTGTTGGTTGACTATAATTTTAGGGTGACAACACCTCATCTACCGGGCAATCTCCACCAACCAATCCCTATTCTTTTCTATTTCACCCTCCCCCGTTTCCTTATTTCCTTTTGTTTTAAATGACATGATACAGACCACAAAAAGTATAAACAACTGTAGATTAGAACTTACAGTTAGAATCTCTCCAGAAATTTAACTTTGTTCTTTGCTCCCTTTGGAATACTGAAACGTTGACATTTTAAAGTTCTGCTAGTGTTTTGTGTGTGTGCATGTACTCACACTCATTACCTATACACAAATAATTCACAGAGGACATTTCTAGTTAAGTGCAGGCCCAGGGCTATAAAACCAACTTTCAATGTGAATCATAAATTAAACTTAAGTATTAAAAAGTTGGCAAGAACCTTAGCATGAGATTTTACTTTCATGGTAGGTCGGTTGAGTTTGAATAAGGGTCATGCATAGTAGCTAAGCAGAAAAGTACTGTTATAGCAAAAGAAAAGGGGTTGGTTTTCCTTGTTTATTTTTCTGGAGGCACAATGTAGGACCTAAAGAAAATATGTCAATTACCACAATATCCTGATGATGTGTTGGAGTTTGTGGAGTTGGCAACACATCAACTGAAGGACAAATTAATAGATACCTGATTTAGTGTGATGCCCACAAGTGCAGCGGGTAGGTGTCAGCTCATAAACTGACTGGGGAATTGCTCAAAGTGCAGCAGCCCCCACTGATGTCCTAAATGAAAGCATGTTGAGGTGATTTTGATGGAAGTGGTCAGGAGACTACCCTGACCAACCCATATGCTCAGGTCAAAACCTTCTGATAGTGAATCTATGTGGAAGAGTTCATAGGGGTCTAGTCCCACAACTTATTGGTAGGTTTAAATTTTTATATATAAAAAGTAGAACCAAACCATCCTCTCACTATATGCCTAATTCTCCAATCACCCCCATGTCTCAGAACCATAAGCAAATATAACAAAGGATGGGGGGGGGGCTGTCCTGCAGCTTCCAATTCTCTATCCATCTGCATCTATGTGTGCATTGAAATCCTCTGCACTTGTTGAAAAGCCACAGAGGGGATGCTTAGTCAGAAGC
Source organism: Glaucomys volans (assembly GCA_020662805.1). Classification (NCBI taxonomy): domain Eukaryota; kingdom Metazoa; phylum Chordata; class Mammalia; order Rodentia; family Sciuridae; genus Glaucomys; species Glaucomys volans. The sequence goes on from JAJEJO010000662.1 coordinate 213,021, forward strand.
AGGTGACAGGCTGACAGCATAAAAGAGGGGTGCTTTTGTCCTCACCCCTCCAGAGACAGGCAAGAAGCCCTGCCATATCCACAGGTGGAGACGCTCCTCCAATTTGCTGGGACACGTTTTCTCCACTGCGTGAGGAGCCACAGTTGGAAATTCTTTTCTTAGAGGCCAAGAACCCAAACATATGTGACTGATTAAAGCTAATATCTCATTTCTAATTCCATTGATTCCTTGAAAAGAGCAAGTCCCAAGGACCATGGCTATTCTTAGCAATTTTGCCTCCTCCCCCATGGTGACCATTGCCCCTAAGAAAGGAAGGAGGCAGCAGCAGGGACTCTGTTCGGCCTTCAGCAGGGATTCCACCTTCTCCATGTCAGTGAGGCTCAGACTCCCAACACACACTTGCGGTCTGATCAACACACACCCACACACGGGTCTCTCTGGCCTCCCTTTCCCATTTCCAAGCCTCGGCTGTGGCAGAGCCACCATTAATAAGGAGAAATCTCCTTCCGGATCCAACATCCCAAGTGTGTTTTTTCTCCTTAGTCCTTTAGTCTTCTGTGGTTTGGTAGCAAAGCCTCTCCCCAGACTTCCTTTTAGTTACCACAGAAAATAAAGGAAAAGCTTAGGTACCATGCATCCAACTCAAGGAGCTTGGTCCTCAAAGTGGATTTCTCAGTGCAAACATTGCACCCCTGGAGGAGGCCTGATCCTTCTGCCTCTCAGAACAGAACTGAGGAAAGATGGAGCTGTCTTGACTTGCCCAGTTAGCCTTTAGAGTCATGTGAGAGCTCCACACAGCACCTTGCTGGATTTTCCTTCTGAGTGTCTGTAATGCTGTGTTAATCACATGAAGACCCCTCAGCTTCTCCAGGGGTAACCAGCCCTCGTTTGTGAGAAGCAGGTGGTTCACAGAAAGCCTTTCAAATCTCATGCCTCAAGCCCAGAACAAAGACTTAGGTCTCAGTCAACCAGCAGGGCGATCTCCAATACTCTCCTGACTTCTCTGAGTCTCATTTTCCACATCAGGGAAAACAAGTACCTTAAACTGGAATTATTAAATATTTTCTATGACCTCTTCTAGCTCTGAAGAGGTCAGAATAAAGATCAGATTCAGTGCTGGTTTTCAGTTAAGTAAAAATTTCCATCGAGTTGCCAAAGACCACCATATATTTTTGCATTCTAGCCTCCATTCTTCTGGTTGGGAAAACAAACTAAGTTTAATGTAACCTCATGGTTCACATTCATACAACAAAAATCGAAGCCGCCAAAGCCAGCACTGGGGATAAAATGATGATAAATGGAAACTAACTTTATCATCCAAAAATACCCCCTCAAGCTCTGAAGAAATATTGATAATAACTCTCCATCTGCTGAATAAATCAGAACAAGACTGGAGATTCTACCCAACATTGTTTGAGCATGGAGGACAGCCAGTAAAGTACTAGAGTTTCATGAAAACTGATCTCAGGAGAACTGACATAAATAAAGCATGTCAAAGTTTTAAAGAGGAGAATGAAAATAAAAGGATAGCAGAGTGTTTTCTGTTTATTATTATCCCCATCTCCTGTAGAAGGAGCACAGGTCTAGGAATCAGGATGCCTGCTTTCTAGTGCAGCCAGTGTCTGACACTGATTCCCACCTAAACTTATTAAAATCATTCCACCTTTCTATAGAGGTTTCCTGGCTGAGTGATAGTGAGACTCAAAGTAAAATAAAACATAGCAGAGCTTTGGGAGAAAAGAGGTCAGAAGTTTGAGATGCTGAGTAAGTAAACTGCATGGTTAATTACAGATTATAACTTCGAGGGGATAACTGATCAGAGTACTAGTATGAACTGCTCTGGGAGGCTTCAGCTGCTTTTGGGCGCCCCCTGCAGGTTGGCACAGATGTAGGCACCAGGCTAGAGTTCCTGACTTCCAACCCAGTGGGACCTGCTAGGGATCTGAACTCAGCCTGGGCTAAGCAATGAGACCTGGGGTGGGGATAGCTGGGGGGAAACTGAGAACTCTAAGTTTAGCCTTTACTGCCAAAAGTCCTACAACACTGTTATTAAGGCCCACCAGGGTCTCCTCCCAACCCAACCTCTACAAGTCCCACATCTTTTGAATAGAGTCCAGATTTTTTTAAAATGAGGCTATTTGTTCTCCCAGCATCTCACTCTCTTCAGTCTGAGTACTGTGAGGGTGAGCCCAGGTTCCCCCACAGTCAAAGTGCCTGGTGGCCCTGGGTGATGATGCTCAGTTAGTACTTGGGGTATAAGAGCTCAGCTTGGAGACCTCCACCAGTTTATAGAACTCTTGGCTATGTATATAGAATGTCAGTGCCTCTAGTGAATATCTGTTCTGGTCCCCTCCCCCAAACAATGTAATAAATGTAGTCTACAGATTAAATGACTAATCAGCCATATAAATGGACCAAAATATCTTCTAAGGCTAAAGTAAGAACAGCTGTAATGATTATAGTACATAGCTGGAAACTTAAACTGGGATAAGTCCAATAATTTATAGGTATCTCCTCTTGTTTACATAAATGTGGTCAAATGCCAGGATTGCTAGCATGTACCATATGGAAAATAAAAATCATTCATTTCAGGGAAAGGGGCGCTGTCTTAGATATTCTATCTGGGAAAGAACATAAAAATACGTGGTATAGAAAGTAGGGCATGTAATCCAAGCTACATATAATAATCATTGGGATTTCAATACCACAAGAAAAAACTTTCCAAAAATTGTGTTTTCCAGCTTTCTTCTTCTCATTTATGCCTCTTTCCTAGATCTTGAGCTTCTGATTCTAACGAAATTTCTGGAACTGCTTCTGCAAAAATATTTCACCAAAACTGTCAGGCCCTGGGATTGGGGGTGGGGGGTGAGGACTGCCAAAGATTGTGTTTGACTTTCTAGTTTTGGTACAGGGTAAAGGCATCCCCAAAGAATAAGAAAAGGGAATTGAGGTATCAGTGGGTTTGTCAGTCCAAACAGATGTACTATTTAAACAAATCAGGCATTTCAAAGAATCATAGAATTTTAGCATTGGAGAAAAATTTAAGGATTCTTATATTTTAAAGATGATGAACTATTCTCCAAAGTAAAGTGTCTTATTTTAAATGTGTTAGTGTTAAAACCATGATTTCCACTTGACAGTGTGTATAGAGAGGAAAAATAAGTGGGAGAAGAGTCAAAAGAGTGAAAGAGTCTGGTTTTAGCAGAAAGAAAAAGATAGTCAGACAGAAGAAAGGTAGAGAGAGAGTACAGAAAAAAACAGAGACTTGAGAAAAAGAGGCAGTCTTAAAAGTGGTTGATGAATAGATGTATAAATATGAAAAATACTGCAGAGTAAATTTAGCCATAATGTGTGCTTTCCTTGCTTGATGTCCTCTGCATAATGAACAAACCCTCTCATTTTAAAGTGGGACATCTTAAAAGAATCAGATTTCTGGGCAATCCTGAGAATCAGAGAGACTGTACCCACTTTAATAAAGAGATCCTAGACTAATTTGGATAGTGCAATTTAATACAAGTGGCTGGAAGAGACCTGAGAGATCATCTTCTCATTTTATCTTTGTTTTTTTCCTTCAACCACACCTAAGCCATTCCAGAGAGATGAAACCCTCTAGCAATTCTATTCCCAGAAGGAAGCTGAACGCCCCAAAGCATCTGGCCTGGTGCCCTCCTGTTGTCACAGCTCATAGCTCATCCTTCTCTGTGCCTTGGGCAGCTGATCTGAATACAAAGTAGATGTGAACTTCAAAGGAAGCTGGCAGGATGGAGTGGGGGCCCTTGCTGCTTTAATCAAGACAGATTCGAAACTTTGCTTATCAAGGAGGAAACTGAATCCAGCATTGGGAAGCTAATCAACACTGACTGAAAAAGAAGTGACAATTAAAAAGGTGCAGGGAGTTTAATAAGTTCATATGTAAATACATGAATGGATTAAATTGATGGATTAAATTGAACAGCTGCCTCCATACATAAAGTAAGCATGTGGAGTAACATAGCCTTCTATCAAGTATAAGATGAGAAGTTCAGGAAAACACCCAACAGCTCAAAAACAGCATTGCCACATGCATGTCCTGGGAATGATACTCCCTCCTCGTTGAGCCTGGGGTTCTTGTCCAAGCTTCTTTGGCCAATGCTGGGAGCTGCACTGGGGGCCATTCCCATGGAACTCTGTACCTCAACAGGACATTACCCAACACTCCATTTGCATCTTCTTTCCTGGGACTCTGCTTCATATGGGGATCATCCTCATGAAATACATCAATCAAACAATGACTTGGGTTCTGAGTTATTTTCACCCCAAGTTAGACTCCTTTGGAGAAGCACTGAATCTGGCTTATGGTAGGTGTTCTATACTATATATTCAACAAAAATATTCATTGAATCGAGGGAGAAAAAAGGACCTATTATTCCTGTACCCTTGCCCTAGCACCCAGCACAGTGCTAAGTACACAGATAATATCTAACCCCCTTTCACACTTTATATTGCCCTGGGGCACATGTAGTTTCTCTAAGACTCAAGACTAAGAAGTTTTTATTCTGTGCTTTGCGGAGAGGGCACTTGAGAGTCACTCAGAAGCCTTACAGTGCCAGAGCAGGAAGAATTCTTGGGTAATTTGGAAGATGACAGGCAAAGAAGTGTGTGGAGCCAGGCCTGGCCATGACCTTCATCAACCTTTGCTTGAACTACTTCTCTAAGTTCTCGCCTTCATCCAAGATAAAGAAACCTGACCTCTAGGGCCTCCACTTCTCTCTCACACTCTTATACATCTGAAAGGAGAAATTGTCAAAACTAAGACCCAAAGAAAGTAAGATAGACATGACAGATTGGGCTTTCACTCCAACCGAGGGATTTTTTTTTTCAAAATACACAAATAAGGACATCACCCTCTTTCCCCATCCTCATTCCCACCCCAAGCCCGTTGCTGCTGCAGTGTGGTCCCCTCATCTTCACAAGGTGAGATCAAGGGGCAAAGCTACAGAATACCTTCAGACTTTCCCCTAACATTCTAAAGGGCAGAAAAGAGGCATGAACAGCAAATCCTTCCAGGAATATGTACAGTAGTTTTTAAAAACTCTCCAAAGAAATACATAAATAGTCAATAAGCATATGAAAAGATGCTCAACAGCATTAGTCATCAGGGAAGTACAAATCAAATTACAACATGGGGCAGGGGATGTCGTTCAGTGGTTAAGTACTTGCCTGGGTTTGATCCCCAACACTGCAAAAAAAGAAAAATACATATATATTAAAAAGAAAAGAAAGATCACAGTGTGATACCACTTCATATTCTCTCATGTGCCTAAGATGAAAAAAGACAGTTAAGAGATTTTGGTGAGGATGTGGAGAAACCAGAACACTTACATGTTGCTAGTTAAAATATAAAAGGGTGTATCTTATTTGAAAAACAGTATAGCAGTTCTTCAAAAAGTTAAACAGTTATTCCACCTTGCAGTGGAACACTCAAGAAAACTGAAAACATGCATTCACACAAAATCTTGTACACAGAGGTTCATAGAAGTCATGTTCATAATGACTAATAGTGGAAATAATTCTAATGTCCATTAACAGCTGGACATCTTATATTCATACAATGGAATATTATTCAGCCATAAAAGGAATGAAATGCTGATACATGGTACAACATGGATGAACCTTAAAAATATTATGATAGTAAAAGAAACAAGACACAAGCTGGGCATGGTGGTACATGCCTGTAATCTCAACTAGTTTGCAGTCCGAGGCAGGAGAATCACAAGTTCAAGGCCAGCCTCAGCAACTTAGTGAGATCTTGTTTCAAAATAAAATACAAAAAGGGCTGGGCATGTAGAGAACCTCTGGGTTCAATCCACAGTACCAAGAAACAAACCACAAAAAAGAAGAAGCTGGACACAAAAATCCACTTAGTGTATAATTGAAAGCCTAGAATAGGAAAACACAAAGGCAGAAACTGGATTAGTGGTTGCCAAGAGTTTGTGGGAGGGGAATGCAGTGACTATTAATTGATCACAGTTTATTTCAACAACAATGAAAATGTTCTAGAATTAGTGGTGATAGCTACACAACCTTTGAGCCTATTAAAAACTGCTGAACTGTACACTTTTGAGGAATAAATCAATTTTACACTTGAGGAGTAAATCATACAGTATGTGAACTATGTGTCAATAAAAAAAGGATGTCTAATGTAAAATAAGAATTTGAAATCACTCAAAAGATAGAACCCTATGGAAACCTTGAATCTCCCCTTGAAAAGTCTCACTAAACCACTGGCCCCCTCCCCAACAACCTAAGACAGTCCAGAACCACAGTTCCTGCTGACCCGACTCATAAAGGAAGAAACCAGAAGGAGAGACACCCACCAGTGACTGGAGATGAACTGAGAAGCACTTGACGTTTGCAGCTATTTCCTGAAAGCAGGTGGGGAGGAGGAGGCTGGACAGGCGAATGTGAACAGTGGAGAGGAACTGACAAATCTCAAGAAGGAATTGAAGCTGAGTATGAAGCAGTTGTCTCCAGAGAGCATCGTTCTAATACCTTCCCTTGCATTGACTATAAGAGTATGTGACCAGCAAGTCCTCTTTAGACACAAAGAGATTTGACCTGAGCATGGAAGGTCAGCCGTGAGCAAAGCTGAGTCTGGTGTACCTGTGGGGCTTGGGCACAAGTCCCACCCTTGCTGGCCCACCTTCTTCCCTGGCTTGGGGGCTGTTAATTCCCTCTCCTTGAATCCCTTCTCTCCTCTACAGTGGATAAGACAGAGGAAAGGATGTCAAATATGTTACACTGGTCGTTGCTTACTTAACTATTTAAAAATCAGTTCTAAAACTCAAACTGATTACCACCAATGTTGGGCAAGGCTTTCAATTTCTCCACATTGTTGGTGGGAATTAATTTGGTATAGCAACTATGGAAAACATAATAGAGGTTCCTCAGAAAGTTAAAAAGCAAACTACTCTAGGACCCAACAATTCCAGAGCTGGATATTTATCCAAAAAGATTGAAATCAGCATCCTGAAGAAATGTCACCACTATCATAGTCATAGCAATATTATTCACAGTAGTAATTTTGTGAAAATGACCTGAATGACCTTCAGGAGAAGAATGGATAAAGAAAAGGTAGTAAAAACATATTATGCTGGTCAGTTTTCTGTCACAAATAACTCCTGGGATAATCAACTTACAAACTTACAACTTACAAACAGAGGTTTATTTTGACTTATAGTTTTAGAGATTTCCGGGACAGTGGGCAAGGTCACACATTGTGTCAAAAACATATTGCAGCCGGGCATGGTGGTGCACACTTGTAATCCCAGTGACTCAGGAGGCTGAGACAGGAGGATCTGGAGTTCAAAGCCAGCCTCAGCAAAAGCAAGGCACTAAGCAACTCAATGAGACCCTGTCTCTAAATAAAATACAAAATAGGGCTGGGGATGTGGCTCAGTGGTCAAGTGCCTCTGAGTTCAATCCCTGGTACCCCCACAAAACACACACACACACACACACACACACACACACACATTGCAGAGCAAAGCTGCTCACCTCATGCCAAGATGCAAAAAAGAAGATGAAGGGGTTGGAGTCCTTCTATCCCCTTCAAGGTCATGCTCCCAGTGATCTAAAGATCTCTCCTTAGACCTCACCTCCTGATCACACCAACCTGGGGAGCAAGCCTTCAACATATGGGCCAAACTATAACACATACAATGGATATTATTCAGGCTTTAAAAAAAAGGAATTCTTTAATATGCAACAATATGTATCAACCTTGAGAATATTATGCTAAATGAAATAAGTCAATCACCAGGAAGAAAAAGACTGTATTATTCCATGTTTTAGTCAGCTGTTTTGCTGCTGTGACTAAAGGACCCAACCAGCACACCTGTAGAGAAGAAAAAGTTTATCTTGGGGCTTATGGTTTCAGAGGTCTCAATCCATACACAGCAGGCTCCATTCCTCTGGACTCAAGGTGAGGCAGAACATCATAGCAGAAGAGTGTGGTGGAGGGAAGCAGCTCACATGATGATCAGAAACAGAAAAAGAAAGAGAGATCTCCAGCTTTCCAGATACAAATATATACCCCAAAGCCATACCCTCACAGCCTCACCTCCTCTAGCCACAGTCCCACTGGCCTTCAGCTACCACTCAATTAATCTCATTAATTCACTGAAAGAGTTAAGGCTCTCATAACCCGATCAGTTCTCCTCTGAACCTTCTTGCGTTGTCTCAAATGTGAGCTTTTGCACGACACCTCACATCTAAACCATAACATTCTGTTTATACGAGTATCTAAAAAGGTCAGTTCCTGGAAGCAGAGGGTAGAATTGTGGTTGCTAGGAGCCTGGCGGGGGCAGTGGGGGTATTTACTAATCAACAGGCATAAAGTTTCAGTTAAGTATGATGAATAACCTCTAGAGACCTGCCTTAAAATATTGTACTTACAATCAACAATAAAGTACTGTATATTTTAAAGAAATTTTGGACAGTAGAATGCACATTAAATGATGTTACCAAAATAAAATAAAATTACTCCACTCTCCCACACGCACACAGAAAAACCAATATCTTTAGAAGATGCTAGGGAATCAATTGTTTTTTGAAAATTGGTAAATAAAGGTTTTTTAAAATCCAGCTTTTATCCTGCCTTTGTTATGTAAATTGTACAACGGAAAAAACAAAAAACACATGGTTACTTAATTGGAATATTTCAACAAATTCATGAAGAAAGAATGATAGAATTGAACTATCAGTGCAATCTTAATGAATTAAGGAAGAAAACATTGAACATCAGTAACTACTAACATCACAAGAAGAAAGACATTGAGACATACATGCCCCCTAGGGCAGAGCAAATCACCCTTAAGGACTTCATGCCAAAAAAAAAAAAAATGGAACCTGATGTTATAGTCGGCCTTTTCTTCTGCTGTGACCAAGAAGACCCGACAAGAACAATTAGAAGAGGAAAAGTTTATTCTTGGGTTCATGGATTTAGAGGTTTCAGTCTATAGATGGCCAACTCTATTCCTCGGGGCCTGAGATGTGGCAGAACATCATGGTGGAAAGCTGTGAAAGAGGAAAGTGGCTCAGGACATATCCATTAGAAAGCAGAGAGAGAGAGAGAGAGAGAAAGAGAGAGAGAGAGAGAGAGAGAGAGAGAGAGAGAGAGAGAGAGAGAGAGAGAACTCAGCTCAATAAGGACAAAATACTTACCTGAAGGCAGGTCCCCTGGGACAAACCTCCTCCAGCCACACCCTACCTACCTACAGTTATCATCCAGGAGATTAATGCACTAATTAGGTTAAGATTCTCCATCATTTCACCTCTAAGCTTTCTTGCATTGTCTTACACATGAGTTTTTGGGGGACAACTCATATCTAAACCATAACACCTGGATTAGACTTTTATTTTATTTTATTTGGTACTGGGAATTGAACCCAGGGGTGCTTTACTACTGAGCTACATCCCCAGTCCTTTTTATTTTTCATTTTGCAACAGGGTCTCATTAAATTGCTGCGGCTGGCCTCAAATTTACAATCCTCCTGCCTCAGCCTCCTGATTTGCTGGGATTACAGATATGTGCACCATGGCACTTAGATACAACCAGATGCATAAAGAAAAGTAAGGAAAATAGAGGGAAAACCTATGGATTAAAAGATACTTAAAGAATATCCCAGAAAAAAAAAAAAACAGACAAAACTAAACCCATAAGTAAGAAAGCACACTTAGTTCCACCAAGAAAAATGGGCAGTCATTTTAACAAGCTTCCTGGGTACTCTTGCCAGAGAGTGGGTGATGTCTGAGAGAGGGACTTTAGATGACTTTTGGTGTGCCTGGAAGAATTCCTTTCATCTCTTATCAAGGGCAGAGCTTATAAGAATATCAACCTTAAAATAATTAATTCAACCTGCACATTTGCTTTTTTACAGTTTTCTGTACTTACATTATAGTTAGCACTAAAAAGAGTTGCAAAAATAAAGATAAATTTAATCAAGTAAAGGCAGTTTTAATAGGAGAAATGGGGAATAAAAAACAAGAAATGGAAACAAAATATTAGGAATAAAAGAGAAAAAGGTCACATTTGTTACCACACAACAAATTTTTACAGGAAAAGTGGAATCCATTTCTATACCACAAAGATGATTCTTGGTCCAGAACTTCCCTCATTAAAACACTTAGTTGATTTAGCCACCTGTCCCCTGTGATGGAATTCAGGTGGAGTTGAGAAGCTAACAACAAAAGACAGAGATCAATTTGGCTAGCTAATGGGGTCCGTGCTGCTTGGGGGAAGTGGAAACCAACATCTCAGATCACCATTTGAGTAAGGCTCGGGCAGCAGCAGCCCGCAAGAAAGCACGTGGAACAGTTTCTGCAGTGACTCAGTCATGGAGACACTAGTGTCACGGGAACAGCTGGAGAAGTCAGGACCCATGCAGGGAAATGTCAGTCTGTCAGAACCACAGGAGCAGAGAAACTCGGCCTCTGAAACAGAAACCTTTGTCTGCCAGTCCCCATGTCTGTCAGCATGACATTTTGGGTCAATAAATATTCATCAAGATGCACCATTCCAGCTGACCTATATGACCCTTTCCGCTGGAGGAAAAAATAAACAAGGTTTGTGGATGCAGAAGACATCTGCCCCTTCAGAGCTGCCATTGTGCTCTGTGTGTGCTCCGAGAGTTCCAACAAATGCTAGCCCCGCCTTGGATCCCCTGGGATTTGTGTGTCTAATATCTGGTATGGAGTCAATGCCTTCCCTGTGTGTTAAACAGCAACATAGGATCATCAACATATCATCTATGAGAGAATGACATTCAGGGAGAGGTTAGTTATTCACTAAGCAAGTCTCCTTGTAATCTGCCAGGGATGGGTTTGTGTCTCCCTCCTCCATACTCCAGCATCCATTTCTGCACACCTGTGTGGGCTTTTCCTCCCATTACTATTGTCTTATGTGTGTACCTTCACTGGAAGACTGGGAGCCATTCATTCAATAAATTCATTCATTCATTCAGTAAATATTTATTGAGCAGCTTATATGCAAAGCATTATGCTAGATAAAGAGGCAAGCAAAATAGCACCTCATAGAGCTAAGAGGCAAATATTATACAACACACAAATACATGCATAATTGTACAAGCTGTGAGTGCAACAGAAGGACAAGGTGAGATGGATTACACAGGGAGATCTGTTAGACATTGCCAAATCAGGAAAGGCTTCAGTGAGAAAGAACAAGTAGGGATTGCCCAGGACAGGAGTAGGGCTGGGGAGAGTGCTGCTAGGCAGAGTGGGCTAGAGCTGGGGTGAGAGGGACCTTGGTGCAATCCAAGGATTGTAGCCAGGGCCACAACATGAAGAGACTGGCAGACCTTGGTAAGGATTTTAGACCAGGCACATGGGAGGTCAGATATTGTGATGGAGAGAGAAGGTGAAAATATAGAAAAGTCAGCAGATTTGAGATGTATCAAGGAGGTAGTTTTTTCAGATTCACATGAGTGGTAAGGAACCATTCCATAACTTCTAGAATGGACACCCAGGAAGTGCAGCTGCCATTTAGTAGCATAACTCAACATTAAAATAAGACAAGCATGACAGCCACATGCACTCAAATGCTAACACATGACTAAACTCATTCATATCAGTACAACTCTGAATTAAAAATCAGCAAACCTAACGTAATGTAATTCTAGTAGCTAACATTCATTAAGCATTAATATTTACCATAGGTCAGACACTGTACCAGTGTCTGCATTAACTCATTAACTTAATAGTTGCTCATAACTTAATTACTTGCATTAACTCATTGATCTCCACAAACATCATATGGGGAAAATAATAGTATTATCCTCCTTTCACTGCTAGGTAGGTAAACTGTGGCTTAGAGACATGAACTGCTTTCCTTTGTGTCAACATGGGTGATACCGCCAGACACATTGGTCAATAGAAATCAGAGACTTCTTGCCCTGTGTGATTCTATTTATATGAAGTCCAAGAACAGGTAATCCTCATCCATTGTGTCAGGACAGTGGTTAGTTCTGAAAGGAGGTTGACTGACAGGAACATGCAGGTGCCTCCTTGGGTGCTGAAACTGTTCTTTTTCTAGATCTTGGTGGCTGTTGTGTGAAATATACATATCACTTTATAAACTTAAGATCTATGCACTGTAGCCAGGTGGCACACACCTGCAATCCTAGTGATTTGGGAGGCTGAGGCAGAAGGATTGCAAGCTCAAGGCCAGCCTCAATAACTTAGCAAGGCCTGAAGCAACTTAGTGAGACCCTGTTTCAAAATTTAAAAAATTAAAGGGCTGGGATGTGGCCCAGTGGTAAAGCACCACTGGGTTCAATCCCCAGTCCAAAAAAAAAAGGATTCACACACTGCGCTATATGTATTTTTTATTTCAACATCAACAAAGAAAAGGAAAAAGTACGTGGAAGACAGGTAGAAGACAAATATTTACTATCTGTCTGCAAAAAGAGACCTAGCATCTACAAAATGTAAACATCAATCCATTAGTGGACAACAGACATAAGCACACAATTCACAAATTTAAAAAATGATGTAATTATTTATGTAATTCTAAATGGAAGTGGGACATATATGAAATCTGTAGTAGTAAACAATGAAATGTGAGTTAAAAAAACATTAGTGAGATATTTTTCTCCTAATGAATTAAAAAAAATAAAAATTTCTCCTCTTACCAAATGTGGATGATAATGTAGAGAAATATATACAAATGCAGCTTGTGACAGTGGAAGTTATTACACATTTTCTGAGCCCAATTTGTGCATATCAAAAGTCTTTTCAATTGTATACACTTTGGAACAGCCATTCTATTCCCAGAAACTTATAATAAAGAATTACTTCAAATATTCTATTCTATTCCTATTCAGATAAGCACTATTACTCTATTCATAAAACCAGCAATTTGGAAAATACCCATGAATGGATTTGTTTAAAAATATTGTGTATTCACATAACAGCACAATATGCAGCCATTAAATTGATGATGTCGATCAGTATTATCATGGAAAGATGCAACATATTTTTTAAATTTTTAAAAAACTGGGTTCGAAAATCATATGAGATTATTATGTGCATGCATATAAAATTAAATATATTATATGCCCACGATTAGGTATATATATATATACATATATATATATAAAATATACTATTACATATTTACAACTTGATTGGATGGTTGGATGATAACAAACTGAAAGGTAAGAGTAGTTATCAGCCAGTGGGATTATTAAATAAATCCTATTTCTCCCCTGCAATTTTTTGTACTTCATGAAGTTTTACACAATAAGAATAAGTTTCACAATCATATATATAATATTCATATTAAATTTTTTGAAAAATTCATTTGGCTAGATTTCCTGGAAATTTTCATTTATAAACTTCACCTATCTTATTTTTCTTTGAATAGTAAAGTAAGTTTTAAAAGGCAGTAACCACTGTTCATATGGTGCAGGACATTGATTCCCACCTGGGTAGAGTAATTGATGTTATTTTAATATCTTCTGAACATCTTTTCTAATCTTGAAGAGTTCTCAGTCATGATTCCCAAGGCTGGACTAGACCTCGCTGTCCCAGGCTCCTTTGCTGTTGACTTTAGTGAACTAGGCTTTGCCCCTCAGATGCACCCGCATGAATCCTTAGTGTGGAAGGTGATACTACCAGGAGGTAGGTATGCATCGCATCCATCCCAGAGCTCAGTGGCTGAGCTCCTGGCATCCACCAACAAGCTTTATCAAAGCAAGTAAGTGTTTCTGCAAGAAGCAGAGCTGTTGCCAAGCATTGGCAGCAAAGGTGTTTTCACTGGAGTAGGCCATGCAACGTGGATAGTGTTAGTTCTGGCCTCATCATTTCTAAGCCAGCTTCTCTTGCCCTCTAGAGGATTCTCTGATTGCTCAATATTTTAAATAAAACCTATTTCTGTCCAAACTAGCCAGAATGAATCTATTATTTTTAACAAAGAACTGTGCCCAATAATACTACCTCCATTCCTATTTTATAGATAGAAAAATTGAGTGTTTGAGAAATGAAGAAAATTTCTGAAGATTACACAGCTAATGAATATTGAGACAAGACACAAGTCTGAGACTTTTGAGTCAGTCTAGGCTCTTTCCACAAGCTATGCTAATATCTGAATTACATTGACATGTATTTTACAAAGATTATTAATAATTAGCCAAATTAGTTGAAGCATGAACTACCCCAGAGAAATCTTAAGATATTCCAATGTTCATTATGAAGCAAGCTCAACAATAAAAATAAGTGTTACCACTTAATAATGACTAAGGAACAATATTGCTTATCCACCAGGTATAGGAAGGATCCTAGAGAGCATCTAAGCACCTGCATTTAGAGATGAGGACACTGGGACCTGAAACATGTTGGAATTTGCCTGTGTCATTAAGGGAAGAAATGACAAAGCTAGGAGAGAAAGCTTGGTTTGTTGACTCCCATTTCCTTTGCCTACTTACAAATGCACACATCGCACAAGCCCAATTTATAGATGAAAATCTTGTTTAAATATAAAAAGAAATAGATGTTAATAAATGCTAAATAGATACATGAGAGATAACCACATTTAAATTATTGCCAGCCAGTTTCAGGAAAACTCTGACTATACCATCATCCACCCTTTGGGTAAGTAACTGAAAAGTCTAAAATAACTTTTGAGAGAAATCTGATGAAAACGTCTCCTGGGAAACTGAGATTACATTTCCACCCTGTCCTGAAATGCAGAATTTAATTGACCAGGTTTGAATAAAATAGTATCTTTTGAAGAAGTTAGGAAATTTGTTAAATCCCTTTTCAGGCCATAGGAATGTGGAAGATTGAGTGTCTAAATGTTTTAAATATAAATATTTAAAAATAGGCATTACTATCTACACATGCATGCATGGATAAAATTTTTGGTTTCAATAAAATCTAAGATGTGTTTCTCTCAAGGGACCATTTCTATTGACTCAGAAGAGGGAAAAAACAACTTGTGTTATACCAGAAACCCTTAAATTTCTGATTCATTTCCCCTTAAATCATCCAAATATTGCTCTTTATGGGCTATGTAATGGCCAAACAGTCTCTCAGGGGGTGTCAAAGCATTTCAAGCCTTGCTCCCCTTAAAATAAAATAATGTAAAATAAAAATCTAAAAGTAGGAAGTAGTCTCCAAGTGAATCTACATGGCTATAAAGGTTCTCATTGGTCTAAGATCTAAAATGTCTAAGGGAGTTCTATATTTTCTAAATTTTCTTTTTCCTGTTTAACAGTTGACCTTTACATAGAGGCTACCATGAGTGCTTAAAATATATCTTGCTATCAGAAGAATAAACTTTGTCCCTGAAACTAGAGCACCCATTTTTCCCCTCTATCAGAAATTACTTTGAGATGTTTCTAAGAGAAAGTCAGTACCAATCTAAACCACATTTTTACATCTCATTCAAGAGGTAAGTATTGGAAAACTACACTTAACTAAGACAGTCTATTTTTTCAAAATCATTGAGTGACTCAAATAGTGGCTTATGCAGATCGGTGACAGCTAAATCCAGCAGAATCACACATTCATACAATATGGACCCCTTGCCTTCTTTATTGAGATGATTGTCTCTGAACGGTTAAATCAGGTCACTTTTGCCTTAAGCTCTCCTTTATCTTACTTCTCCTATGAGCCTACTTCACCTAGTAGTTTGGAAAGAAGGTTTAATTAAGAGGGCTAAGATCAAGTGAAGCATTTTTTTTAAATAATAGTTTGACACTGCACCAGTTTGTATTGCAGAAGAAAGCCACTGTAATTTCCTGGTAATAAGTGAACTGGCTGTTGCAATTTTTGTCTGAATAAAGACTGCCTTGAATCTGAAGCAAGATTGGCAGGATAACAACATAGCATCTTAAGCAGAAGTCAGAGGAAGCCATTCAGAAAATAGTTGTTTCATTCCAGTATTATTTGTTCGGTTCCAACTATGGATGATCAACATGTTTGACACTGGAGATGAAACAACAAACCAAAGACAGGTATTTTCAAAGATATTGGATAACAAAAAATCTGCTTGGGAGAGCTATATTTGACAATGACAAATGCTAATTCTGGGGCTCAATCTATAGCATGTTTCAGTTTTCAGAGGAAGGAAATGTGGAAGCACAAATACCAACTGATGACTCACTTCCAGTCCTCTGATAGTCAGTCCATGGTTTGAATACCTGCAAGAGCTCTCCCTGTCTGGAAGCTGATAACCCCACTCATTCAAGAACATAGGATCCACTGGAATGGTCATCATTTACCCTTTGTTATCTCCATCCTATTCATTCCCAGCTTATGTTTTTGGCTCTTACTTCACCATAAATATTTAAGTTATTGAACTTGTATTCTTACAGCTATTTTTTTTTTGCCACCTTCAAACTTATCTAGGTCCTATACATTTAATGCAATCCCAATAAATGGTATTTGCAATATTTACGAAGGACCTTGAAAATATCTTAAAGATCATGAAGAAAATAAAACATAGGACTACTCACAGAAATCCTGAAAATAAAATAAATGAGAGATAATAAGCCTTACTAAACAATGCAATGTATTTTTAAACTTCAGTAAGTAAAATGGTTTGATACTAGATTAAAAAATGGGAAATCCATAGTATAGAATAAAGAGTTCAGAAACAGATTCAAGTATCTATGAAACTTTGGTTTATGATAAAGGTGACATTTCAAACTGGGTAGAGGGAAGGGAAGAATTCAAAATATGATGTTGGGCAACTGGCTGACCACTGGAAAAATATTAAAACTATATTTCTCTCATCAAAAATAAATTCCAGATGTATTAAAGATATAAATGCAAAATATAAAAGATTTAGAAGAAAGCAGGAAGAATAACAGGGACCAGATTTACCTTCCTGCCTGAAACAACTGATAAAAGAAAGAACAAAATTCTAGAAACAATGATCTTAAAACATTGGAAAAGAAAGGATGGTGATCCCTGCGAGACAGGAAACAAGTAACATGAGCTCAGGAATCATCCCAGCTTACTGCTTGCAGAGTTTTAAGCCCTCAGCTTAGGGAAGGGGAAGCCCAGAGGAGCCCAGTGATCTCACTTACTGGAGTTGAGAGCCCAGGAAGAGCAAGGGAGCTAATTTCATGGGTGGAGTACCAGAGAGAAAAGAGCCCTACAGAGAGAGCACCCTGCGATTCTCAGAGTCCCCTTGTAGAATTCAGTCAGTTTTGCTTAGCAAATGGATGGGTCAAAAGTCCTCTGAAAGGACTAGAGAGACAATGCCTAACACTGGGCTGGGAATAGTTTCCATTCCCTCCAAACAGTGAAACACCTCCAAACTTAAAGGGCAGCAAGGAAAAGTATTCTGAAGAATTTTGCCTCTCTATTGGGGTAAAAATGTCCCTACTCAATGCTACTTTGACCCTGCCTAACAAGATTTAAATCCAGGATCCAAGATGGTGAACTAGAGGGAGGCTGCATTTCTTGTCTCTCTGTGACTTGGGACTCAAGCAGAGGAAATACTGTACTGTTTCCCTCAGAGACAGCCCTCAGTGCCCACTGATCCCCTGCTCTTTGCCCCTCATTTGTCCGCTGTGATCAACAGCCCTTTGCCAGTATATCGCCCGCTTCTCATATACAGATCACTCACTGACCACCACTGACTGCCCGTTTGCAGGTCTTTTGCCTGCCCATCACCCACCTTTAGCATTCACATGGCCCACCACCTGACATCCACCAGCCAAGTGCCTGCCATTTGCCTGCAGACCACCCATAGACTGCCCATTGCTGCTTGGAAGTCCATTGTCAGGGTACCTGCAGGTTTGTTTACACATGGCTGCTGCCATCTTGGGACACCAGCCAGGGCCTGGGAGTCCAGAGCCAAGGAGCCTGCAGGTTTGCCACAATCATACCTGACATTTTGGGGCATGGCTGCAGTCTCAGGACACTGGCCAGATCCTAGAAATATATTGTCAGGGTATCTGCAGGTCTGGTTGCACCTGAGGTCTCCCTGCTGGGTGTGCTGCCATCTGGCTGCCTTTAGGCAGGATTGCTCCTTTGTGTGAGTGCAACCCTGGTGGTCTCTCTGCAAATCTAAAGGGCATTGAGATCTTGGGAGGGCAGCAAAGCAGAACCTGGGGAATCTGAAGCCTAGGTCTGTCAGATTGCAGCTGGGTCTGCATGGGCTAGTCTGGGCCTGACAAGTCTGTGGAAAGCCGGAGACTGGGGGGTATATCTCCAGTGGGGAGCAGAGGTTGAAGAAACTGGAGAAAATTGGCTCTCTCCAGCTCAGTGAGTTCTGACGTGCTCAGGGACAGAAGGGGCCAACTACAATGTGAGGGAAGACTGGAAGAGAGCATAAGGGTATCTTGTTATTGACTCACCCAGCCAGGTCCAGCACCCAGTGGACTGGAGCTACAATTACACTTCAGACAACTCCACCTATTGGTGGAGAAAGAAAGCTGAGGAAATTTTTGAAAGCCAATGGAAGCAATGGTGAACTTTCCATTGAGATTTTTTTCTTTTCTTTTCTTGCATCTCTCTCTCACATCTCTACCATCTTTGAATCCAAATATTTTTCATGAATTAATTTATTGAAGAACAGAATGTCTAAAGAGTATATTACAGTTTTGTTGTTTATTCTTATATTTTAACTTTTTTAAATCCGTATATATTTTTTCACTCACCTATCTCCCTGTATTCTCTTTCTAACTTCTCTCACACTAACAGCCAACCTCTATTAATTCTTCCTTCACTCTTCCTATAAATTTTTACCTCTATCTACTCTCCTTCTCCCTCATAAACACTACATACTACACCACTTCTGGTGAAATGGTAAACCCTTTTGGCAAACTTACTGTTTATATTGTAGACAATAATTAAACACATCTTTTCTTGTATTGCAACAAAACTGTAACCACCTTAATAGGAGCCATTTGGTTTAAGGTTGTATATTGTTTGCACTGGGTGCTGTTAATATTGGTCTCCACCATAAAGGTGAGGTACTGGAAGTCTTCAGGGACACTATAGGACTACAGGGTAGAAACTGTACTGCCTCACATCCATGACACTAGATGAGAAGACACACAGACATGAAAAAACAAGGGAACAAAGCATTGCAAGCAAACCAAATTGCTCCAACAACAAAATCCATAGACAATGCAGTAGAAGGAGTGTCAGAGAAGGAGTTTAGAAAATACATAGATTGATCTGAAAAGTAAAGATTAGTACAAAGAGTGAACTCAAAGAGAAAATACAGGAAATGAAAGATCACTTCAATAAAGAGTTAGAGATTGTGAAAAAAAAGCAGAAATCCTCAAAATGAAGGAATTAATAAACCAAATTATAAATTCAATACAAAGCATCATCAACAGACTAGACCACTTGGAAGACAGAATCTCAGGCAATGAAGACAAAATATATACTCTTGAAAATAAAGTCAACCATACAGAGAAGATGGTAAGAAACCATGAACAGAACTTCCAAGAATATGGGATAACATGAAAAGACCAAATTTAAGACTTATCAGAATAGATAAAGGCATGCAAATACAAACCAAAGAAATGCACAATCTTTTCAATGACATAATGTCAGAAAAATTCCAAAAACTAAAGAATGAAATGGAAAATTAACTATAAGAGGCTTCAGGACTCCCAAATGTACAAAATAACAGCAGACCCACACCAAGGCACATTATAATGAGGATGACTAACATCATTCTGTAATAAGGATATAATTTAAAGACTGTGAGAAAAAATAATCAAATTACACAGAGGGGAAAACCAATTCCAATTTCAGTTGATTTCTCAACCCAGACCCTCAATGCCAGAAGGTCCTGGAAAAACATTTATCAAGCTCTGAAAAAAAGAAAAAAAAAAAAGGATGACAACTGAGAATTTTATATCCAGCAAAACTAGGGTTCAGACATGAAGATGAAATAAAAAACTTCAATGATAAACAAAAGTTAAAAGAATTCACGACTAGAAAGCCTGTACTACAGAATATTCAAAGGAGAAACGAAGTCAAGTTAAAAACCAAAAATAAACCAAAATGACCAGGAATACAAATCATATCTCAATAATAACCCTGAATGCTAATGGCCTAAACTCATTAATCAAAAGACATAGACTGGCAGATTGGATTTTTAAAAGACCCAACAATATGCTTTCTTCAAGAGACTCACCTCCTAGGAAAAGACATCCACACACTGAAGGTAAAAGGTTGGGAAAAAGCATATCATTCACATGGACTGTGTAAACAAGCAGATAAAGTAAATTTCAAGCCAAAAGTTAGTCAGAAGGGATAAAGAAGGACATTTCATGCTGCTTAAGGGCATCGTACATCAACAAGACATACCAGTCATAAATATATATGCTGCAAACAATGGAGCCTCTATGTACATCAAACAAACCCTTCTCAAATTCAAGAATCAAATAGACCACAACACAATAATACTAGGTTATTTTGACACACCTCTCTCACCACTGAATAGACTTTCCAAACAAAAAATAAACAAAGAAACTATAGAATTAAACGATACAATCCATAATTTAGATTTAATGGACATATATAGAATATTTCATCCATCATTGAGTGAATACACTTTCTACTCAGCAGCACATGGATCCGTCTCTAAAAAGACCACCTGCTGTGGCACAAAGCAACTCTTAGCAAATTCTAGCAAATAATAAGGGAATGAAACTAGAAATTAAAAATAAAATAAAAAATAGAAGCTACCGCCTGGAGACTAAATAACATGCTATTGAATGATGAATGAATAGCAGTAGAAGTTAGGGAAGTAATAAAAAAAATACTTGAAGGTAAATGAGAACACCAATACAACAAATAAAACCTCTGAAGGCAATGCTAAGAGGAAAGTTCATTGTATTGAACTCTTTCATTAATAGAATTAAAAAGTCAACACATAAATGACCTAACTTTACATCTCAAAACCCTAGAAAAAGAAAAACAGATCAAACCAAAAGCAGTAGAAGAAAGGAAATAATTAAAATCAGAGCTGAAGTCAATGAAATTGAAACAAAAGAAACAGGCCAAAAAAATTGAGAAAATGAAAAGTTGGTTCTTTGAAAAAATAAACAAAATTGATAAACACTTAACTACACTAACAAAGAGAAAGAGATAAACCCAAATTACTAAAATCCATAATGAAAAAGGAAATATCACAACAGACACTATAGAAATGCAGAAAATCATTAGAAACTATTTTTCAAATTTGTACTCCAATAAAATAGAAAATCTTGAAGATAACAACAAATTATAGATACATATGATTCACCCAAACTGAATCAAGAGTACACACACCATTTAAACAGCTCAATTTCAAGCAATGAAATTGAAGACGCCATCAAAAGCCTACCAACCAAGAAAAGCCCAGGATCAGATGGATTCTCAGCTGAGTTCTACAAGACCCTCAAAGAAGAACTAATACCAATACTCCTCAAAGTATTCCATGAAATAGAAGTAAAGAAGGATTCAAATCCAAAATAAGACTTAAGAAATGACTTGGGGTGTAGCTTCATGATAGACCACATGCTTAACATGTGGGCAATCCCAGATTCAATCCTCAGCACAAAAACAAAACAAATACACATATAAAACAAACTCAAGAATATTTATGGGATTACAAGAATAATCTATATCCAACAAGATATAGTTCACAAGTTCTGATAAATACGGAGAATAATGTTCATCTCCTTATTTGTAAAAGCAAGTAACTGGACGTGGCCCTTCCTCATCACTTGAATGAATGAATTCTGATAGCCCATTTGATAGGGCCATTACCAGCCATTCAAAGAGAACTCTAGGAAATATTGTGAGAGTAGAAATTTAAAGTGTAAATCCTAATGAATGGTGTGCTACAATTTATTCTATTACAAATAAGGTGCTTAGAACATATACAAGGGTATCCAAGAAATTGTTTTCAGTAGATAATTCAAATGAATAGAGTAGGAAAAAGCTTCACTGCTTTTATTTTTCATTATATTTCCCCCATTTCTTAAATATATATTAATACAGAACTAATTTAAGTATAAAATTTATATATTTATATACATATGTGTACACAAAAATATATGTACACATATGTAAATATGCATATGTTTGTATTGATATACATGTATATGTATGTACATAGCTCTGCTTCCTCCTGTCCTACCCAGAACCAACCTCCTTTTCTTCCTTGTCTTTTCTCATCATTCTGCACACCTTTTCCCCCTTTGGACCTCCATTCCTCAGTTACCTGCTTTCTTGTGTTTCATTTCTTCTTCTCTAGCTACTTTTTCTACCTACAACTGTGATCATCCAAAGTACTGAACTCCTTTCCATCCCCAACCTGTTATATTTTTTTCTTTTGTAGCACTTTTTTTTTTTTTTTTGGTCTTGGGGGTTACATCCGGGGGGGCACACCCCCAGTTTTTTTTTATAATTTTTTATTTTCAGATGCCATCTGGCTAAATTGCTGAGGCTGGCCTGCAACTTGTGGTCCTCCTGCATCAGCCTCCCATGTCACTGGAATTACAGGCATGCACCTCCATGTCTGGCAGCATCTCACCTCTTGCTGGAATGGCAATAGCTACAGCTAACCGAACACTCTCTGTGTGCCAGGCACAGGTCTCAGTTCTTAATACATAAGTCATTTACCTCTTAAAGTACATGAGGTAGGTGCCATTGTCAGATTTTATAGGTCTGGGGACTGAGGAAAAGGGAGGTAAGGTCACTTGTCTGAGATCCCAGAGCTCGTAAACAATAGAGCTGGATGCCAAATTAGCAGTCCAAGACCAGGGTCTGTGTTTCCTACTATTGCTGCCCTGACACAGGTTTTGCTTTGTCCTCCTCCCCACCCCCATGCTTCTTTACCTACCTTTAATTTCTCAGACCCTGAAATCTGGCTACTACTCCCTAACTCCACCACTGCAACAGTACAAAACTTTATTTTCAAATCCTTTTCTACTGATTCTCTTTGGCATTAGTCCCAAGCTATATCCTTTTCCCAGCTCCTCCTTTCTCTCCCTTATTCTATTAATTATCTAGATGGTTAATCAGACAGAAGTGTCCTCCTCCTAACCCACCTAATTTAGTTAGTTCAGGTTTTCTTGCCATATCACCATAACTTGGCAGTAACTTCATAGCTAACTTTCTGCCTTCTGTCTCTCCTGCTTCAAAGACACTTTTTATACCAGAACCAGAGTACTCTAAAACCAAACCCTGCTTCCATATTTAAAAGTCCCTTGATGGCTTTTCTTTTTTCTTTTTTAATTTATTTAATTTTGATTCATTGAACACAAATGGAGTACAGCTATTGTTTCTCTGGTTGTACACAAAGTAGAGTCACCCCATCTGTGCGTTCATACATGTACACAGGGCAATGGTGTCTGTCACACATTCTGTTATTATAAACCCCCACCCCGACCCCACCCCTCCCTTCCCTCTATGCTATCTATCCTTCCTCCCTTCTTGCCTCCCTTCCACCCCGCATTATGCATCATCATTCACTTATCAGAGAGATCATTCAGCCTTTGGATTTTTGGGATTGGCTAATCTCACTTAGCATGACAGTCTCCAGCCTCATCCATTTACCTGCAGATGCCATAATTTTATTCTTCTTTATGGCTGAGTAATATGCCATTGTGTATATATACCACAGTTTCTTTATCCATTCATCTATTGAAGGGCATCTAGGTTGGTTCCACAATCTAGCTATTGTGAATTGAGCAGCTACGAACATTGATCTTCAATGCCAACACCTATGGCAACAAAACATTTAACTTCCCTAGTTTTTCATCCAAGGAATTTAATTATCTGCCCCCACATAGCTTTCCAGCCTCACCTGTCTTGGGCTGCAGGTTCTTAGAATTATTTATTTCCCTAACATGATGTCCCCATGTTTTCAAATCTTTTGGCTTTTGTACATGTTATTCCCTCAATAATGAATTGGTCCCATTTTTATATGGTTGGAAAAGTTGATAATATTTTAAGATTATATCAAATAGCACCTCCTCTACAAAGCCTTCTGCCTCCCTAATAATAAAGACCCTGCATATTCAGTTTTCTATTTTTAGCACCAGGTACCCAAGTTTTGCTCTTTGAGATGTCAGAGATGGGAAAAGTCTTTGGAAAACATTTTAATTTCATTTCAGATATGGCTACTAAAACATGAGTTCAAGTTATACTCTATTCAATTTATAAAAACAAATAAACAAACAAACAAAGAGTATTTACCTCCCCAAAGTGAGACATCCCTATGTCTGTTGGATTTTGTGAGATGTTTTTCTCAGTATCTTTTATATCTAGATCACCTTACCTAATTTCTCACATCAAAACCAAACAAAATGACAAGCAATTATTTTTTTTTGTTTGAGCAACAAGATATTTGTCATTTTGCAGGAATTGAGCCATTTGCAAATATTTAATGATTGATTGGACACAGCTAAAGGAAGTATCAGCATGAAACAGAATAGTGGTTGGCAAATCTTTTCCATAAAGGGACAGATAGTAAATATATGAGGTGATGCAGGCCCATTCTCTGTCACAACTACTTAGCTTTGCCAATGTAGCACAAAGACAGCCATAGACAATCAAAAACAAATGAGTATGGCTATGTACAAAAAAACCCTTTTATTTATGGATACTAAAATTTGAATTTTATATAATTTCCATGTGTCACAAAACATTTTTCTTTTTTTTTCAACTATTTGAAAATGTAAAACCTATTCTTCATTTATTGGCTGCACAAAAACAGGCAGTGTGTCAGATTTGGTCCTTGGGCTATAGTCACTGACTTCTGAACTACAAAAAACAAATATCTAGAAATACAGGTGGAGAGACAAAGTGATGGAAAGATATTAATTGCAAATTCCATAAGCAAAGGGTAAAATAGAAAGGAAAGAGTTGGTTGAGCTTTTCTACAACTTATAAAGACACATTGTAACTTCAAGAACTCCAGCACTTATTCCTTTAGTAATTTAAGGGATTAAACACATACACACACACACACACACACACACACACCCCTCCACACAATGGAACTGTGGAACACAAAGACACACATGAAAAAAGTCATAAAAACACTAGAGAAAAGGATGAAATCTCTTTAAATGAGCTACAGTTAGATTTACAGATGATTTTTCAGAAGCAACAATGGAACCCAGGAAATAGTGAAATGATAACTTCAATGGGGGAAAAACCAAAAATGCCCAACTGGACTTTCTACACAATAAATCTATTCCTTAAGACTGAAGATAAATTTGTAGGCAAAACCAGAATAGCTGAACACTATTAAAGAAAGTCTAAAAGATGTGTTTCAAGAAGAGGAAAAATGATCCCAGACAAAAGGTTAGAGAATCAGAGCTGGAGAGCAAAGAAAATGGTAAAAAAATAAGATAAAATGAAGTGAATATTCACTATATAACACCCCAATATTAATCCTTTCTTCTTGGTTTTCAAAACAAAAAGGACAACAACAGGACATTAATCAAAAAGGTTTAAATGAAGTTTCATTGTTTTCATTTTCCATTGAAGTAAAAGATATTCATTAGTATTAGATTTTGATATAGGATAAAGTTATCATTGCTAGAGTCATAACCAAAATGACAAAAATAATCTGTAGACCTTCAAACAAGGGCAAAACAGAATGCTTTTTTAAAAAAATTATCTAAACAGAAGCAGTTTTTTTAAAAAAGAGAAAAAAAATCAAACAGAAAGAAAGGACAAAGTAAGATGCAGATTTAAATTCAACCTCATCAATAATTATATCAACTGTTAATGGACTTAATGTTTTAGTTAAAGATAAGAATTCTCTGACTGAATTAAAAACAACAATGAAATGCTGGTTATAAGTGTTACATCTAAAATATAAGAATACAGAAACATTGAAGGGAAAAGATAAACCATGCAAACACTAACCAAATGAAAGGTTTTGATTGTGTTAGTAGCAGACAAAATAAACTTAGGGCAAAAAGCATGATTAATGATACAAAGTGTTACCTTATAATAATAAAAAGTCAAATTCATCCAGGAAGATTTTAAAAAATCACAATTTCTACATATCTAGTTTGCCTTTACTGGTGGATTCTGTCAAAAATTCTTGAAAAACATAAGTTCTACTCTTTTACCCACTCAGTGAATAAAAGATGTATTATTCAATTCAATTCATCAAATGAAGCTAGATTAACATTGGTAGCCATGCCAACAAAGCCAACACAAGAAAAATAATACATGCCAATCTCATTTTCAAACATAGATATGAAAATTCTAAGCAAATATTAGCAAAGAGAATCTAGAAATATACCAACAGGGTAATACAGGATGACTAAGTTGGGTGTATCCTGGAATGCAAAATTGATTTAGCATATAAAATAATACATTAATGTGACTTACTCTACATAAAAAATAAAGGAAAAATTCATATGACCATCTCGACAGGCAGTCACAAAGATATATGAAAACATCCAATGTCCACTCTTGATAGAAAGGAAACTTTTGAATGTGATGTAAAGAAACATACATCAAACCCCATACATAATGGTGACATCTTAAAATATATTTTTGAGGTAAATAATAAGGAAAGATGTCCACTATTCCTACATTCTGGTTGCTTTTCATACTGCATTAGAAATTTTAGCTTGTATAATAAGGCAAGAAATAGAAATAATAGGCAAAAAGATTAGGAAAAAAAAAGAAATTTGTTACTAGAAAATAGCATGGTTTTATGTATAGAAAAAGAAAATTAGCTACAAACAATGTTATAATAAGAATTTTTCAAAGATTCTGGATACAAAATCAATATATTGATAGGTATGTTTTTACTTCTATATGTCAGTCACAAGCAGTTAAAAAGAAAAATATAAAAAGGAGGCCATATTAAATAACATTTAAAACTTTCATTACCTAGGCATATGTCAAACAAAAGATATGTGGGAAATCTAAGAGGAAAATTATGACATTTTATGGAGAGACATTAAATAAGCCTAAATAAGTGGAAAAATATATGATGTTCATGATTTGGAAAATTTAATGTTCTAATGATGCCAGATATCTCTAATTTCCTCACAGATTTAAATAAATTCCAAACAGATTATACACACACACACACACACACACACACACACACACATACACTTGTTCATTCATCTGTGTGTGTGTTACATTTTGTTGTTGTTGTTGTTCTTTTGCAATATTGGGGATTGAACTCATGGGCATACTACATTGAATACATCCCAGTCTTTTATATTTTTTTATTTTGAGACAGATTCTCACTGAGTTGCCCCGGCTGGCCCTAGTTTCAGTCTCCTGAGTTCCTAGATTACACCATGCCTGACTTGTGTGTATAACTTTAAAAGCTGATCCTACAATTAATAATAAATTGAGGCCAAGAATAACCAGTTATATCAAAGAATAAAGAGGGTAGACATTTCCCCCAGAGTATGGAGGCTTAGTGTAAAACTATAGTAATTAAGAATGCTACTGGATTAGATAAACCTCCCAAGGGAACAGAAAAGAACCCAGAAACAGTCTCATTGATATAAGTGAACCTGATTTTGTGAAAGAGGGAGAACTGCCGGGCAATGAGCAAAGGTACGTCTTTTCATAAATGCTGCTGGGACAATCACTATGCATTACAGTTGAGGAAAGAGGAATGGATCAATACTTCAAATAAAACCAAAGCATCAATTTGTGAACCTGATGGCAAGGGCAAAGTTTTAAAGTTTCTAGAAAGTAATATAGTAGAATATCTTCTGTCCTTCATAGAAACAGTTATGCACTAAACCTTACACAAAAGCACTAGTCACGAAAGGAAAATATTGATAAGCTGACTACATTAAACTACATTTAGGACTCTGCTCAGTAATAGAAACTGTAAAGAAAGGGAAGGGACAAATTAAAGAATGGGAGGAGATCATTGCAGCACAGTTAGCTGACACATGAATGGTATTCAGTGTACAGAGGAAACCACCACCACCAAAGGCAGTGGGCAAAAAGAGATTGAAGGAGAAAAAGGACTTCAAGACACCATTCACAAGAGAAAAATCTCAGTTGACTATCTGGAGTATTCTCAGGCTCTCAATCTTAAGGAAATGCAAACTGAAATTCCACCACTGACTCACCAGGTTCACAGAAATGAGTAATTCTGATAATAACTGATCAGTAATTCATCAGTAATTCTGATGATAATAGGATATGGAGCACCCAGAATTCACAATGTTAGTGGGGTGTAAATTAATGCAGCCCCCTTTGAAAAATTGTAAATTGTAAATTGTATGTGCCTTACATTCTACACCAGAATTCTATTCCTGGGTATTTGAGCTAGACAAACTCCTACACTTGTCAACGACACGTGTATAAGAATACTCTGAGCAACTTGGGTCATAACTGAAAATAACCACTCCTCAATCAAAAGCACAAGGGGTAAATAAATTGTGCTATCTTCATAAAACAGAATATTATACAGCAAATGTAGATAAACCTGTCAAACTTAAAGATAGACACAAAAGAATATAGTATCATCACATTTATGTAAAGCTTAAACATAGGATAGAAAAAATCCTAAACTATAGTAATAAGAAATATATTCACAGGTGGTAAAACTATTTGGAAAAAAAAAGGGGGGAAGGATTGGGATCAGATAGAGATACCTTGTTTTGGGGGACTGGTGATATGCTGTTTTTTGACCTGAGGAAGATTACCCATTATTTTCTTTGTAATTATTTATTATACAGTACATGTAAGTTTTGTGAATGTGACTTTCCAAAATTTTAAAAAGTCTTTAACAAAAGAATAAGAAAGTTCATCAAATGCTTCCCAATAATACCATTGCAAAACTCTGCTTTCCTTTATTGGGAATTTGAGTAAGAACAAGTTCTGTTGTTTTGCACCGTATGCTATTCAACTGTCAACTTTGGAATCTGCAGACAGGAATCACCCAGGTAACTGACCAATTTAAAAAGACCAAGAAAATTGAGACTCTTCTAAGAGTCTACCACAGAGAAATAAGAAATGGTAAAAGTCAATGTTTTTCACAGAAATCTGATCTTCCATAGTATAAAATTAGTCATCTGAACCAATACCCCGGTATTTCAATTTATATTTTAAATTTTTAATAGGAAAGTTAGATTGTTTCAGTCGTGAATTCTTCAAATAGAGAATTTGTATTCACATAGAGATGATAACAGCTATCCTGTTTTGAATGTCCAAGAGTTTTAAGCCAGAGTTTGAAGTGCGTTAAAACCTTGCTTTGTGCTAGGTGCATTATATGCGTGGTCTCATCCAGTCTTCATTGCAACCTACAAGGTATGTCTGTTTATAACTGTTTTGTAGTACCACAAGAGCTAGTTATATGTGGATATGGATCAATCTCCAAATCTCTAAAATATATTAAGAGAAAAAAGAGGAGGAAAGCAATGTGCATGTGTGTGTTTGTGTGTGTGTGTGTCTGTGTGTGTCTCACCATGAGTATACAAATAAAGGTGGGAAGATACATATGCACATGCAGCTATAAATACATTTTTGGTTACCTATGCATAAGATCTGTCTGGAATGATATCTACAGACAGATAATAAATGGTTACTTCTTCAGAGTTGGGTGAGCGGAATGACAGGGGTAGAAGCAACAGTTTCTACTCATTGTGTATCCTTGTTTTTGACCATCAATTTTCTTTATTTTTTAAGTATGGTATTTTAAAGTAAGTATTTAAACTCAGAGTATGGGAATGAAGTTTTGATTGTGTTAGTACAATATTAGCATTGTATATTCCCTATTCAATGTTATTGCTCAACTTTATGAAAATTAAATGGGGCAGTTAACAACAAATTCTAATAGTATTGAGGTCAGATGTTCACGGAGTTCAGAATTTTCATTTCTAATATTTTGACTAGTTTATTATAGTTATACTGATAGTGCGGTTCATTTTGACTTATTCATAAATGCATATAACATAATTCACTTCATATCAATCCCTAATAGTTCCACTTCCCCTTTTCCTTTTCCTCCCTCCTCCCCCCTCATCCCTTCCCTCTACTCTACTGGTCTTCCTTCTATTTATTGTTTTTTAATTGGTGCATTATACTTATACATAAAAGTAGAATTCAATGTGACATACTCATACATGAACCTACTATCATAATTTGTTCAGTTTCATTCTGCAGTTTCACTCCTTTCCCACCCTCAATCCTCTTCATCTACTTCATAGTTCTTCCTTCTATTTTAATGAGCTACCCCCCTTTTATTTTATTTTATTTTATTTTATTTTATTTTATTTTTACTGTTTGTTCTATTTAGTTATACATGATAACATAATGCATTTTGATTCATTGTACACAAATGAAGTACAAAATTTCATTTCTCTGGTTGTACATGATGTACAGTAACACCATTCACGTGATCATATACGAACATAGGTTAATGACGTTTGTCTCATTCCACCACCTTTCCTTCCCCCAACTCCTCCCCCTCCCCTCATTTCCCTCTACACAATCCAATGTTCCTCCATTCTTCCCTTACCCCACCTCTCCTGTTATGTATCAGCATCCACCTGTCAGAGAAAACATCTGCCTCTGGTTTTTTGGGTTTGGCAAATCTCACTTAGCATGACATTCTCCAACTTCATCCATTCACCTGCAAATGTCATAATTTTATTTTTTTCTTTATGGCTGAATAATATTCCATTGTGCATATACACAACAGATTCTGTATTCATTCATCTATTGAAGGGCATCTAGGTTGGTTCCACAATCTAGCTATTATGAATTGAGCTGCTACAAGCATTGATGTGGCTGCATCACTGAGGCAATCTGATTTTAAGTCCTTTGGGTATAGGCCAAGGAGTGGGATAGCTGGGTCAAATGGTGGGTCCATTCCAAGTTTTCTAAGGAATCTCCATACTGCTTTCCAGAATGGCTACACCAATTTGCAATCCCACCAGCAATGTATGAGTGTACCTTTTTCCTCACATCTTCACCGACACCTTATTGTTGCTCATATTCTTGATAATATCCATTCTAACTGGGTAAGATGAAATCTTAGGGTAGTTTTCATTTGCGTTTCCCTAATTACTAGAGATATTGAACATTTTTTCATATATTTATTGATCAATTGTATATCTTCTTCTGTGAAGTGTCTGCTCAGTTCCTTAGCCCATTTATTGCTTGAGTTATTTGTAATTTTGGTGGTGTTTTGACTTCTTTATAAATTCTGGAGATTAGTGCTCTATCTGAAGTACATATGGTAAAGATTTTCTCCCACTCTGTAGGCTCTCTCTTCACACTATTGATTGTTTCCTTTGCTGAGAAAAAGTTTTTTAGTTTGAATCCATCCCACTTACTAATTCTTTCTTTTAATTATTGCACTTTGAGAGTCTTGTTAAGGAAGTCTGGTCCTAAGTCGATAAGATGAAGATTTGGACCTACGTTTTCT
This sequence comes from Glaucomys volans, assembly GCA_020662805.1. Taxonomy (NCBI): domain Eukaryota; kingdom Metazoa; phylum Chordata; class Mammalia; order Rodentia; family Sciuridae; genus Glaucomys; species Glaucomys volans. The sequence goes on from JAJEJO010000662.1 coordinate 244,435, forward strand.
TCTATTTGGTGCAGTGTCTCTGGTCTAATTCCCAGGTCCTTGATCCATTTTGAGTTGAGATTTGTGCAGGGTGAGAGATAGGGGTTTAATATCATTTTGCTGCATATGGATTTCCAGGTTTCCCAGCACCATTTGTTCAACAGGCTATCTTTTCTTCAATGCAAGTTTTTGGTTTCTTTGTCTAGTATAAGATAACTGTATTTATATTGGTTTGTCTCTGTATCTTCTATTCTGTACCATTGGTCTACCCATCTATTTTGGTGCCAATACCATGCCATTTTTATTACTATTGCTCTGTAGTATAGTTTCAGGTCTGGTTTTGTGAAACCTCCTGTATCACTCTTTCTGCTAAGGATTGCTTTGGCTATTCTGGGTCTCTTATTTTTCCAAATGAATTTCATGATTGCTTGCTCTATTTCTATGAGGTTCATCATTGGGATTTTATTTGGAATTGCATTGAATCTTTATAGCACCTTTGGTAGTATGGCCATTTTGACAATATTAATTCTGCCTATTCAAGAACATGGGAGATCTTTCCATCTTCTAAGGTCTTCTTCAATTTCTTTTGTAGTGTTCTACAGTTTTCATTATGGAGGTCTTTCACCTCTTTTGTTAGATTCATTCCCAAGTATTTTTTTTTAGGCTATTGTGAATGGGGTTGTTTTCTTAACATCTCTTTCAGAGGATTCATCACTGATGAATAGAAATGCATTAGATTTATGCATGTTGGTTTTATATCCTGCCACTTTGTTGAATTCATTTATTAGTTCTAGAAGTTTTCTGATGGAGTTTTTGGATCCTCTAAATATAGAATCATGTCATCTGCAAATAGTGATAACTTGAGGTCTTCTTTTCCTATTTGTATTCCTTTAATTTCTTTCATTTGTCTGTTTGCTCTGGCTGGAGTTTCAAGGATGATGTTGAATAGAAGTAGTGAAAGAGGACATCCTTGTCTTGCTCCAGTGTTTAGAAGGAATGCGTTCAGTTTTGCTCCATTTAGAATGATGTTGGTCTTGGGCTTAGCATAGATACCCTTCACCATGTTAAGGTATGTTCCTACTATCCCTATTTTTTCTAGTGTTTTGAGCATGAAAAGGTGCTGTATTTTATCAAATGCTTTCTCTGCATCTGTTGACATGATCACATGATTCTTGTCTTTAAGTCTATTGATGTGATGAATTACATTTATTGATTTCTGGATGTTGAACAATTAAATCCTCATCCCTTGGATGAACCAAATTTGATTGTGGCCTACCTTTTTAATTTGTTTTTGAATGTGATTTGCCATAATTTTGTTAAGAATTTTTGCATCTATGTTCATTAGGGCTATTGATCTGAAGTTTTCTTTCCATGATGTGTCTTTGTCTGGTTTTGGTGCCAGGATGATTCTAGCTTAATAGAATGAGTTTGGAAGGGTTCTCCACTTTTCTATATCATAGAATAATTTGAGGAGTATTGGTATTAATTCTCCTTTCAATGTCTTGTAGAACTTGGCTGAGAATCCGTCCGGTCCCAGGATTTTCTTGGTTGGTAGACTTTTGATGGCTTCTCCTATTTCATTGCTTGATATTGATCTGTTTAAATAGTATATGTCCTCCTGATTCAGTTTGGGAGGATTATATGTCTCTTGAAATTTGCCGAAGTCTTCGAGTTTTCAAAGTCTTCGAAGAAAACTTCGAAGTTTTCTATTTTGTTGGAATGTAGATTTTTAAAATATCTTCTAATTATGTTTTGTATTTCCATAGTGTCTGTCGTGATATTTTCCTTTCTTCACAAATTTAGTAATTTGAGTTTTCTCTCTCCTTCTCTTCATTAGTGTGACTAAGGATTTATCAATTTTGTTTATTTTTTCAAAAAAACAACCTTTTTTAAAATTTTTTTTATTTAATTTTGATTCATTGAACACAAATGGAGTACAGCTATTGTTTCTCTGGTTGTACACAAAGTAGAGTCACACCATCTGGGTATTCATACATGTACACAGGGCAATGGTGTCTGTCACATCTGTTATTATTACCCCCCACCCTGACCCCACCCCTCACTTCCCTCTATGCTATCTATCCTTCCTCCATTCTTGCCACCCTTCCACCCCGCATTATGCATCATCATTCACTTATCAGAGAGACCATTCGGCCCTTGGATTTTTGGGATTGGCTAATCTCACTTAGCATGACACTCTCCAACTTCATCCATTTACCTGCAAATGCCATAATTTTATTCTTCTTTATGGCTGAGTAATATTCCATTGTGTATACATACCAAAGTTTCTTTATCCATTCGTCTATTGAAGGGCATCAAGGTTGGTTCCACAATCTAGCTATTGTGAATTGGGCAGCTATGAACATTGATGTGGCTGCATCACTGTAGTAATCTGATTTTAAGTCCTTTGGGTATAGGCCAAGGAGTAGGATAGCTGGGTCAAATGGTGGATCCATTCCAAGTTTTCTAAGGAATCTCCATACTGCTTTCCATAATGGCTACACCAATTTGCAATCCCACCAGCAATGTATAAGTGTACCCTTTTCCCCACATCCTCGCCAACACCTGTTGTTGCCTGTATTCTTAATAAAAGACATTCTAATTGGGGTAAGATGAAATCTTAAGGTAGTTTTGATTTGCATTTCTCTTATAACTTTTATTTTTATTTTTTGGTGGTGCTGGGGATTGAACCCAAGGCCTGTGCTTGCAAGGCAAGCACTCCACCAACTGAGCTATATCCCCAGCCCTGTTTTGCCAATTTTTTGAACTGCTCCTTTTGTTTCAACTTCACTGATTTCGGTTCTTATTTTATTTCCGGTCTTCTACTACTTTTGGTGTTGATCTGTCCTTCTTTTCCTAGGACTCTGAGATGTAATGTTAGATCATTTAGTTGCTGACTTTTTATTATTCTTTTAAATGAGCTCAATGCACTAAATTTTCCTCTTAGTACTGTTTTCATAGTGTCCCAGAGATTTTGATATATATGGGTGTTCTCATTTACTACTAAGAATTTTTTATCTCCTCCCTGATGTCTTCTGCTGCCCATGCATCATTCAATAGCATATTATTTAGTCTCCAGGTGTTGGAGTAGTTTCTGTTTTTATTTTATTATTGATTTCTAATTTCATTCCCTTATGATCTGATAGAATGCAAGGTAGTATCTCAATTTTTTTGTGTTTGCTAAGAGTTGCTTTGGGGCATAGCACATGGTCTATTTTAGAGAAGGATACATGTGCTGCTGAGAGAAAAGTGTATTCACTTGTTGATAGATGTAATATTCTATATATGCCCATTAAGTCTAAATTATTGATTGTATTATTGAGTTCTATGTTTTCTTTTTTCAGTCTTTTTTAGAAGATCTATCCAGTGGTGAGAGAGGTGTGTTAAAGTCACCCAGTATTATTGTGTTGTGGTGTATTTGATTCCTCAAATTTAGAAGATTTGTTTGATGTACGTAGATGCTCCATTGTTTGTAGTATAAATATTTATGATTGTTATGTCTTGTTGATTTATGGTTCCCTTAAGCAGTATGAAATGTCCTTCCTTATTCCTTCTGACTAAATTTTCCTTGAAGTCCACTTTTTCTGATATGAGGATGGAAACCCCTGCTTTTTTACTGAGTCTGTGTCCATGATGTTTTTTCCTAATCTTTCATCTTCAGTGTGTGGATATCTTTTCCTTTAATAAGAGTCTCTTGAAAGCACCATATTGTTTGGTCTTTTTAAAAAATCCAATCTGCCAGTCTATATCTTTTGATTGATGAGTTAAGGTCATTAACATTTAGGGTTATTATTGAGATATGATTTGTATTACTGGCCATTTGACTTATTTTTGTTTTTTAACTTTTCTTGGTTTCTACTTTGTTTGGATTTTCCTTTAGTCTAGTTCTGCCTTTTACTGACTTTCACTGTTGTTTTTCATTTCCTCCTCATGGAATTTTTTCTGAGAATGTTCTATAGTGCAGGCTTTCTATTTGTAAATTCTTTTAACTTTTGTTTATCATGGAAGGATTTTATTCATCATCAAATCTGAAGGTTAGTTTGCTGGATATAGATTCTTTGTTGGCATCCATTCTTTCAGAGTTTGGTATATATTGTTCCAGGCCCCCTGAGCTTTTAGGGTCTGGACTGAGAAATCTGCTCATATTGGTATTGGTTTCCCCCTATATGTAATCCAATAATTTTCTCTCGCAGCCTTTAAAATTCTATTTTCATTTTGCAGGTTAGGCATTTTCATTACAGTGTGCCTTCCTGTGGATCTGTTGTAATTTTGCACTTTTGGTATCCTGTAAGCCTCTTGTATTTGATTTTCCATTTCATTCCTCAGGATTGGAAAATTTTCTGATATTATTTCATTGAATAGATTGTTCATTCCTTTGATTTGTATCTCTGTGCCTTCCTCAATCCCAATAATTCTTAAATTTGGTCTTTTCATGACATCCCATAATTCTTGGAGGTTCCGTTCATGATTTCTTACCATCTTCTCTGTTTGGTCAGCTTTATTTTCAAGATTAAATATTTTATCTTCATTGTCTGAGGTTCTGTCTTCCAAGTGATCTAGTCTGTTGGTGATGCTTTCTATTGAGTTTTTTATTTGGTTTATTGTTTCCTTCATTTCAAAGATTTGTTTGGTTACTTTGCAGGATCTCTATTTCTTTATTGAAATGCTCTTTTGCTTCCTGCAGTTGCTCTTTTAACCGTTTATTGAAGTGAGAATTTGTTGCCTGCATTTGCTCTCTTATATCATCCTTTACTTTGTGGATCATTTTAATTATGTGCATTCTGAACTCCTTCTCTGACATTTCTTCTACCATTCTGTCAATGGATTCTATTAATTTATCATCTTGGTTTGTTTGGGACACTTTCTTCCCTTGTTTTTTCATGTTGTTCATGAATCCTTCCCTTTAGCAGTGTGGATCTGAGGTATTGCAGTTTCCACCCTATAGGTTTATAGTGTCCCTGCAGGTTTCCAATACCTCACCTTTAAGGGGGAGATCAATATTAGTAGCACCCAGTACAAACAACATGCAGCCTTAAACCAAATATCTACCATTAAGACATTAACAGTATTGTTGTAATAAACAAAGATGATGAATTTGATTATTATCAATAGCATAAGCAATAGGTTTGCAATAAGGTCTACAATTTCTAGTGGTAGACAAAGAGGATGGGGGAGGGAGGTAGGATGTAATCTAATAAGGTAAGAAGTGAGAATATAGAGATACTAGATCATAGGAAGAGTGAAAATGAAATCAAAAGAAGTTGGTTGTTAGCATGAGAAAAGAGAGAGACTCCAAGGAAACAGATAAATAAGAGGAAACTAAAGAATAATTTTAAAAAATAAATATAAAAATAAAATCAAAAGGTACAGCAAAGCTGTAATATACTCTTCAAACTTCCCATTCTTAATTAACTCGATGCATGAAAGGTACTTGGTTTCAAAGATGATGGTGATGTGAGAGTGGGAAATGAAAAAAGAAAAAAAATGGGGGTTGGGGGAAGAGTCTTTAAGAAAAAGTAGACAATTGTTTCTGCTGGAGTTCAATATCTTCTCTGCCACCCTTCTCTTCTGATAGGTCGTGTTGTCTGGAGTTTTCTGGTAACTTCCCCCTCAGGATGATGACAATTACTAAGGTGGGAGGATTAGACTTGGAAGTAGGACTTCTGGAGGCAGGTATAGCAATTGCCAGTCCCTGTGGAAGAGTGCACCCCAGGACTCTTCTTTGGGGTCCACTCATGTGACACAGGGGCCTGATCTTAGCTCCTTCCCTCACTTGTGGACCCCATAATTCCTGGTCTATAATTTAGTCTCTAAATTGTATCTCTCCTGTCCCTGTCCTTTTGACTTCCCAATCCTCTCTCCCTGGAGGTCCTGAGGGCTGAGTGCCAGGACCTGTGCACCTACCTCAGAAAGTTGTTCTGTATTGGGCAAATCAGGACCTGGCGTTGAAAGCTGTGTGTCAACCACGTAGCTGCAGGCAGTGGGCTGGTTGGTGGTCAGAGGATGGTTGGGAGTCTGAGGATTGAGGGGCTAGAGGGCCATGTTGGTTGCCAAACCAGCAGGATCAGGTGTTCAGTGAAGTCATGGACCAGGTTGATGTCGAGACCAGATTGATGTCGGATCCCAACAATTGCTCTCAAGTTGTCTCTGGGGTCTCAGTGGATGTCAGGCTGGTTGGTTGAATGAGCCTGGATCAAGATGCCCTCATACCCTACTGACCTCTTGCAAGCGTCTCTCCTCCCTCTGCAGGAGGATGGTGGCTATTCACATAACTAGCAGGGATACCTCAGATGCAACTAACCCTGCAGGGCCCTTGGTGATGATCTTTCTGGACCTGACTGATATCCCTAGTTGTAAAAGGCCATGTCCCTTGTTGGTGGCAGCAGCAGCAGCTAACCTGTAGGTACCTTGATGATGAGCTTCTAGTCTCTGGCAGGTGTCTGAGGATGGAATCTGCCCCAACTAAAGATGGCTGCATTGGTTTTGGGGCTAATCCAAGATGGCATCAGAGGCATCCCAACACATTGGTGGATGGAGTGCCACAGTGTGCTGCCATCCATGCAGGGCATCATCCATGCAGGGCCAGGCCAGGCATCATCCATGCAGGGCCAGGCCAGGGCTCAATATCCACACAGGGTGGGGATCCCCCCTGCCCCCGCTTTTTTAAATTCCTTATTTCTCTTTAGCTTCCACATGTGAGAAAGAACATTTGACACTTGGCTTTTTGAGTCTGGCTTATTTCACTTAGTATGATATTGTCCAGTTCCATCCATTTTTTAGCAAATGGCATTATTTCATTCTTCCTTATGGCTTAATAAAACTCCATTGTGTGTGTGTGTGTGTGTGTGTGTGTGTGTACACACATATGTATATATCACTTTTTCTTCACCCATTGTTCTATTGATGGACACCAAGTCTGGTTCCATACTTGACTATTATGAATTGTGCTGCTATAAACATGGGTATGCATGAAGCACTATAGTGTGCTGATTTTAATTCTTTCAGATCAATGCCAAGGAATGGAATAGCTAGGTCATTTAGTGGTTCCATTTCTAATCTTTTGAGCAATATCAAAAGTGCTTTCCAAAGTGGTTATACTTATTTGCAGTCCTACCAACAATGCATGAGTGTACCTTTATCCCCACTTCCTTGCCAAACAGTTCTTGCTATTTGTATTCTTGATGGCTGCCATTCTAGCTGAAGTGAGATGGAATCTCAGTGTCATTTGCATCTCCCTGTTTGCTAAGAATGTTCAACACTTTTTCATACTTCTTGAACATTTGTATTTCTTCTTTTGAGAAATATCCAATTAGATCATTTGTCCACTTATTGATTGGGTTATTTGGTTTTTCAGTATATATTTTTTTGAGTTCTTTACATATTATGGATATTAATGTCCTCCCTGAGCAGTAGCTGGCAAATATTTTTCTGCCATTCTGTAGGTTTTCTCTTTGTACTCTTGTTTCCTTTGTTATATAGAAGCTTTTTAATTTGAAACCCACTTATTGATTCCTTATTGATTTTATTTTTAAAATTTTTTTTATTTTGGTTTTTAAAAATTTTTTATTTGTTCTTTTTAGTTTTACATGACAATAGAATGTATTTTGACATATTATATATACATGGAGTATAAATTCCCATTCTGTGGTTGTACATGATGTGGAGCTATTCTGGTTCATGTATTAATTTTATTTCTTGAGGTTTAGGAATCTTCGTAAGGAATTCAGTGCCTGTGCTGATATGTTGGTGTGTATAGGTACTATTTTGAAAACTTATATTTCAACATATTGGAAAATCTAAACTGTATTGTGTATGCTTTGTACCTTTTGAATTTTGAACCACATTGAACTATAGCCTATATCAATCATTAATAAAATTGAGAAACAAACCTCATAATCACTACAGCCTCCAACTCTGACAGCCAAGTTCATTTACTTTTCCTACCTTCCCTGGCTTTTATAGTCCATATTGCTTAAGAAAACTGAGAATAGAGAGTTTAAGACACGGGGGTATCTTGAGTCTATATGCTGGGTCTCCGTACAGGTTTGCAACAGTCTGCTTTTAAATCCACAGGGGTAGAGAATTTAGCTTATTTTAAAATGGGGTGGAATTCAGAAAAGAACTGCCAAAATGATTAAATAGACTGGAGAGACTGGTTTATAAAGAAAGATGAAAAGCCCTAAATGTGTGTTATTTGGCTAACTGACAGCAGGGCCTAGCTGTGGTTAGCACATACAAGTATTTGACAAGTTCAAACAGTGGGAAAAGAGAGGAGCAGTTGAGGAGAAAAGAAAATAAGAAAAAGAAAAACAAAATGAGAAGATATCCAAACAGAAGTCTTCGTCTCTCTCTCTGTCTGTCTCTAGAGCAGCTTCTCTGGGGAAGCAATGGATGCCTCGTTCCTTGGAGCTCATCCTAGATCATCTTTACCTTCTTAGAACTATCAGCCCAGACCAGCTACTGGGCCAGGGTGTGAGATGTCATCACTCAGGCCTTTTATCTCTACTTCGGCTCCCTTTCCCCCTGCCTACCTCCCTGAGCTGATGCTACCCTGAATCTGAGTAGACATTTGATTTGCTTTTTCTCACTTCCTCTTGCATGTCCATTAAGGATCAGACAGCCTTTGTGGGGAAATCCATTGCAAAGAATATTATTCATTCAGTCATTTATCAAAATCATACCGGATGCCTGTGATGAGACTGGGAAACAAGACTGCAGTTCTCTGCTACCATCAAGGAGTTCAAGATCACTCACAATCGTTCTATTATCCATGACAACCAGATTAAGAAGTTCGGTTCAGCAGTAGCACTGGTCTATGCACTAAGGTTACTTCCCTAATAAGCCTCCTTTGAGTCTATCCTTAGAGAATCAAAAAAAAAAATTGTGTTGTTGCAATGCCATTGAAATTAGATACTATGTTTGTTTGTAATCTACATGCTTAATCTCCATAGCTACTGTATTGGTTGCATTTCTTGCATTTCCTATTCACTAAATCCCCAATTCCTATTCCTTTGAGCTTGCATATCAATGTGCCAGACTGTATACTCAAGTGTATGCATATTGAAGTGAGAGTACATGTAAAAATCTGTGTGCATGTATACAAATTCATGCATGAGTCTATGTGAAATCATATAGGAATCTGTATGTGCATTTCTGGGTTTGTATTTGCATGTTGCTAGGTATCAAAGAAGATACATATATGGGTAAAATGAGCCAAAATAAAATTTAAGAAGTGTTCTGGTAGGGATTCCAAAACTAATACCTGAAGTATATTTTAAAATCATTTGTGGTTTATGTTTTTTTTTAATTTTCCCCATTTTTTCAGATGAAGGAACTGGATTGTGGCTGAAACTCGACCCCGATGTGCTTCTTATTGGCAACATCAGGTGAGGCCACACCCTTGTGGGTAGAGGGTAGGGTCTGAATGAAGAATCATGATAATTCTCAATTATTCTGGAAAAGAGGCAGCTTCTGGGTCAAGAGATGAAAAATTGGCAGTTATGCCTTAGGGTGTGGGTAAGGAAAGAACTACTTCTCTCTAGGTCCTGGTTCTCTTGGGATGAGTTTCTTTGGAATAGAGACATGCTAAAGGGCTTTTCCACATGGCTGGAGAGAAGATGGACTGTACCAAATGGAACAAGGTCAGTGCCATGGCCAATGAGGAAAAAAGGCTCAAAGTTACTGTGCCATGATTAAGTTTGCATATAGACTACAGAAAACCCCAAATATGAGGCAGAAGGATCACAAATTCAAAGCCAGCCTCAGCAACAGCGAGGAGCTAAGCAACTCATTGAGACCCTGTCTCTAAACAAAATACAAAATAGGGCTGGGGATGTGGCTCAGTGGTTGAGTGCCCCTGAGTTCAATCACCAGTACCAAAAAGAAAAAGAAAAAGAAAAGAAAGAAAGAAAACCCCTAATAACTGTGACGTAAACACACAAAGAAGACCAGAAGCAGTTAGTTCAAAGACGCGATGGTGGTTTCACCAGGTAATCAGGTACTCATTTCCTTCTCTCTCTTCTACCATCCTTAGTATCTACTTCCCACCTCCAAACCACCTCACGATTCAAGGTGCCTGTTGTAAACCCTGTCATCACATCCTTATTTTGGGCAGCAGGAAAGTTGAAAAGGAGGCACCTGCCAGTTACATCAGCTCCCACAAAGAGGTTTCCCTGAAGTTCGTTTCTGCTGCATTAGACAAAGCTTAAGTCTTCTGAACATAATGCACTTGGTCCATCACCATCCCAAATAAAATTCGCTTTTCTGTAATGAAAGGAGAAGAGAATGGATAGTAATGGAAAGTTTTTCTGCAACAGCTGAACAAAAAAATGTAGTCTAGAGCACACTGGTTGCCAGATGATTTGGGGTATACTTCCTTTTGGTTATACCTGAGGTTGTACCAACAAAGTGATATTAACTGTTACAATCTGTACTTGACTATGCTGTGAGCTATTAAAGAAAGGGTCTGAATCCACTCCAGGGGAAAGGAGAAGCAGCCTCAGAGGCAGTATTGTGGTGTCATCAGAGGCCTCTGCACCGAACTACAGGAACCTTCCAGAGCAGCAGAGATACATCATGCTCATAGGCAACGTGTCTCCTGATGGAGGGGCACTAAAATGACATCTCCTAGACACTCCCTAGGAGACAGACACTAGAAAATAAGAACACCTCCAAAGTGGGACTGGGATTTGCTATCCCACAGGTCAGGGTTTTAACCCTCACAACAAAAGAGACAGTGTTACCGTACAAAGCAGGCTGCAAAGTGTACAAAGCCTATTATTTTAAGTGGACAGATAGGTTGAAGATCCAAATTTTGTACAGAAAAGATTTAGACATTGATGAGTGGAAACTTATAATACGAAATCAAGATAAATTAAAAATATCTTGGGATCCACTCTAACCTTATTAGAACAGAATTTTTAGGGTAATGCTTTCCACACACAACCCCATAATTCCACTTTCTTACTCAGATATTGATCTGGGTAGACCATGAGCTAACATGGATTCTTTTGGGTACTTACATAATGCCTGTAGTTGACTTTTCCTCTACAACCAAGGTTTCTCAAAGCAGAGGGCTATAACAAATTAAAAGCAGTTTATTGTAGAGAAATGGGAACTCATTTACACTGTTGGTGAAAATGCAAATTAGCATAGCTGTTATGGAAAACAGTATGAAGCTTCCTCAAAAAAAAGTAAAAACAGAACTACCCATATCCCAGCTCTTCCACTCCTGGATCAACATCCAACAAAAATGAAATCAGTACATCAGAGACACCCGCACTCCCAAGATTACTGCGGCACTGGTCACAATAGCTGAGGTATGGCATCCACTGAGGGGTCCATCAGTGGATGAGCGGATGAAGATAGTGTGATATTAATATACACAATGGAATATTATTCAACCGCAAAGAATGAAATTCTGTTCTTTGTGGCAACTTGGATGGAACTGGGAGACAATATGTCATGGGAAATAAGCCAAACACAGAAAGGCAAATACCACATATTCTCTCTCATACGTGGAGGCTGAAAAATTCAATCAGAAAGTAAATAGCAATTACTGAAGACTAGGAAGGGAGAAAGCAAGGATAGAAGGAGGTTGGATAACAGGTAGGAAAATATAGTTGTTTTCAGCAATTTATTCTTTATTTTATAAATAGCTAGAAGATAGGAGTTTCCAACACCAAGAAATGACAAATGTTTAAGGAGAATGTAATGCTAATTTCCCTGGTTTGATTAGTACACATTCTGTACATGTATTGAAGTATCACTGTGCCACATAAATGTATACAATTGTTATGTGTCAAATTAAAAAACACAATTCATAAGATGCATGATACTGTTCCTGGCAGCATAAGAACACTTGCTTGCTTTGCTTGGTTGGCTCCATGCTTTTTTTTTTTTTTGGTCATAAAGTGGATGACAATTATGACAAAGAAGTATTTGTTACACTATGCTAATAAGAGTACTCTAGTGATCACAGGTCATCACTCCTGATTAATAGTGAAATATCAATACTGGCTTTACATTACAATTAATTAAGGTATTATAATTATAAACTTATCATTTTTCTTAAGTCTTCATGGATTGCTGAAGTTTCAAAAGGAAAAATAACTTTTTGTTACCTCCAATCCAAACTTCTATCTTTTAGCACTTTATTTTCTTCCAAAACAGTGATATTTGTGGGAGGGTGGGGATCACAGGATGTTTCTTGAGAAGATATTTATTGTACTCTAATAGAACTGGCTGCCGTTGGGAGCTCTGAGTAGGCAGCATGTCATAATCAGAGGCAGAAGACGTGAATCATTACTGGGAACAGCAGGATGGTGATCAGGCTACTTCTAGAAAGACATGAGTAATTCCCTTAAGACAGTCTGCTCCAACACCAAGGGAGTGTGGCCCTTCTCAGAAAAGGAGACTGCTGCAGAATTGAAAGCTGCAAGTGACCTCCCAAGGTCACTTAGTTCACTCCCTTCAGGCAGAAACCCTCAGAACCTACCTAATTGGATGATGAGGCAGCCTGTGTTAAAGACCCTGGGACAGAGTGCAGACATTCCAGAATCAGAACATTGACTGTCAAGAAGTTCTTCTTGAGTTTACATATAATTCCTCCTGCTCTAGCTAGTTTGCTTTTGCTTTTGTTTCCTATTTTCTTCTCCTAAGAAACAAATAAGCTGCAGATGAGGACAAGAGAAGCAAAGGAGCACAATTTGCTCTGTCTTCATTCTTTTCCCTGGGTCTGAAGAGCAGCAAATGCCTTTCTTGGCAGGCAGAGGGCACTGGCAGGAGGTGGTGGTCTACCTGTTTGTGCATAACTAAAATTCTTTAAATCTCAAGGTAAAAATCACCAGGGAATATTCACTAGTAAGAACAACAGCAACAACAACAAAAAAAAGTAGGAAATAAGGTAAAGGAGAACAGCAACTTAAAAGTCTATAAAAATGCTGAGCCACGCGGGGCTGAGTTGGCACTTGAGCATAAGGGTAAGCAGTAGGTCTCTTTCACCCAGGTAATGATTGTATGAGCCCCATAAGGAGATGGTTAAATCAAACACTGAGATGACTGCTCTTAAGAGGGGGAAAATATGTCAATCACACTTTGCCTTTGACACAAGGAAATTCCTTGAAACTGAGAATGGAGAGTGGAAGGGAGGGAGAATGTCTCCTGATGTGGGTGGCCAGGAAACCAGGGGCCAGAAAAGCATGAGAGGAGAGAGGGAGAAAGAGACAGAGAGGGGGAAAAAAACACAAGATTGAATTCTAATCAAAATGCTATGAGGCGTTCACACCAGGCCTTGAGAGAATATTAACAAGGTTACCCGAGGGGGGGCCTTTAGCCCCAGGAATTATTAGTGAATATGGAATTATATTTGCACAAACACTACCAGATGCAAGGAGCTAAATGTCCTGCAGATGTGGAAAGAGCCAGCGTATGTTCCAAATAGGCGGCAGCTTTATTTGTTTTACCCGTCTTCCAAGAGCCTGGGCAGCACGTTTCTAAGAGGTTACGTTTCTGGAATGACCACCACGGCATTAGTCTGTTTCTCAACTGCTGCTTCAACCAGCCTCCTGAGTGTCTGCCCAGGACCATGTGGAGTGGCCCTGCGGCAGCTTCGACAAACTTACCAGCTCACTTCTACCCTGTCCATTTTGTGGAGAGGAATCACAGTACTCCTAGAAGGAATATCTTTTGAAAGATGAAAGCTTTCAGAGCCAGGTAAATCACAGCAATTTCAAAGAGGAGTTTTGAACTCAAATGTAACCAGTTGATGTTGAGGGAAGAAAATAGTAAAATACAAAAGAAACGAAAAATTTCCTTTACATATGAACCATCAGATCCTCACAACTCCATTTAATTTAGATTCACCACTGCCGTAGAAGACATACCTCATCTCTGTGAATGAATAAGAGGCTGCACACAGGGAGTCTCCTGAATACAAGACTCCAAACTCCCACTGCCATCTTGCTTGCTTTGAGGAAGAATTGCCAGTAGAGTGAGAAGGAATTGTTCACCACACTAACATGACATGTGGAGGTGCTTGAAGTCAATCACATGAGTTCCTTCTGAGCCTCTGGAAGGGGCTATATCAATATGTGTATATGGTGTTATTTTTTTATGTTTTCCTTTTATTTTATTTTATTTTTTATTTTGGCTCATTGTACACAAATGGAGTACAATTGTTGTTTTTCTGGTTGTACACAAAGTAGAAACATACAATTTGCATATTCATACATATACATAGGGTGATGATGTTTGTCTCATTCCATTATCTTTCCTTCCCCACCCCCTCCCCACCCCTCATTTCCTCTATACAATCCATCCTTTCTCCATTCTTCTCTTACCTCCCCCAACCCCCATAACGTGTCATCAACCACTTATCAGAGAAATCATTTGGCCTTTGGTTTCTTGGGATTGGTGAATCTCACTTAGCATGACACTCTCCAACTTCATCCATTTACCCACAAATGTCATAATGTTATTTTTCTTTATGGCTGAATAATATTCCATTGTGGATATATACCACAGTTTCGTTATCCATTCATCTCTTGAAGGGCATCTAGGTTGGTTCCATAATATAGCTATAGTAAATTGGGCTGCTGTAAGCATTGATGTGACTGCATCACTGTAGGATGCTGATTTTAAGTTCTTTGGGTATAGGCCAAGGAGTGGGATAGCTGAGTCAAATGGTGGTTCCATTCTGAGTTTTCTAAGGAATCTCCATACTGCTTTCCAGAGTGGCTGTACCAATTTGCGACCCCATCAGCAATGTATGAGTGTACCTTTTTCCCCACATCCTCACCAACACCTATTGTTGTTTGTATTCTTGACAATAGACATTCTAATTGGGGTGAGATGATATCTTAAGGGTATTTTTGATTTGCATTTCTCTTACTACTAGGAATGTTGAACATTTTTTCATATATCTGCTGATTACTTGTATATCTTCTTCTGTGAAGTGTCTGTTCATTTCCTTAGCCCATTTATTGATTGGGTTATTTGTATTCTTCGTGTAAAGTTTTTTGAGTTCTTTATAAATTCTGGAGAATAGTGCTCTATCTGAAGTGTGTGTGGCAAAGATTTTCTCCCACTCTGTTGGTTCTCTCTTCACATTGTGGATTCTTTCCTTTCCTGAGAAAAAGCTTTTTAGATTGAATCTATCCCAATTATTGATTCCTGCTTTTATTTCTGGTGCTTAAGGAGTCATGTTAAGGAAGTCTGGTCCTAAGCCGACATGAAGCAGATTTGGACCTACTTTTGCTTCTATTAGGTGCAGGGTCTCTGGTCTAATTCCTTGGTCCTTGATCCATTTTGAGTTGAGTTTTGAGAAGGGTGAGAGATAGGGGTTTAGTTTCATTTTGCTGCATATGGATTTCCAGTTTTCCCAGCACCATTTGTTGAAGAGCATATCTTTTCTCCATTGTATGCTTTTGGCTCCTTTGTCAAGTATGAGATAACTGGATTTATGTGGGTTTGTCTCTGTGACCTCTATTCTGTACCATTGATCTACCTGCCTATTTTGGTGCCAATATCATGTTGTTTTTGTTACTATTGCCCTGTAGTATAGTTGAAGGTCTGGTATTGTGATATCCCCTGCTTTGTTCTTCCTGCTAAGGATTGCTTTAGCTATTCTGAGTCTCTTATTCTTCCAAATGAATTTCATAATTGCTTTCTCTATTTCTATGAGGAATGTCATTGGGATTTTAATCGGAAGTGCATTGAATTTGTGTAGTGCTTTTGGTAGTATGCCCATTTTGACAATGTTAATTATGCCTATCCAAGAACATGGGAGATCTTTCCATCTTCTAATGTTTTCTTTAATTTCTCTCTTTAGTGTTTTGTAGTTCTCATTGTAGAGATCTTTCACCTCTTTTGTTAAATTCATACCCAGGTATTTTATTTATTTTGTTAGGCTATTGTGAATGGGGTAGTTTTCCTAATTTCTCTTTCAGAGGATTCATCACTTATGAATAAGAATGCATTAGATTTATGAGTGTTGATTTTATATCCTGCTACATTACTAAATTCATTTATGAGTTCTAGAAGTTTTCTGGTGGAATTTTTCAGCTCCTCTAAATATAGAATCATATCATCTGCAAATAGTGATAGTTTAAGTTCTTCTTTTCCTATTCATATCCCTTTTATTTCTTTAGACTCTCTAATTGCTCTGGCTAATTTCAAGGACAATGTTGAATAGAAGCAGTGAAAGAAGGCATCCCTGCCTTGTTCCAGTTTTTAGAGGGAATGTTTTCAGTTTTTCTCCATTTAGAATGATGTTGGCCGTGGACTTAGCATAGAGAGCCTTTACAATGTTGAGGTATGTTCCTACTATCCCTTTTTTTTTTTCTAGTGTTTTAAGCATGAAGGGGTGCTGTATTCTATCAAATGCTTTTTCTGCATCTATTGTAATAATCCTGTGGTTCTTAACTTTAAGCCTGTTGATGTGGTGAATTACATTTATAGATTTCCAGATGTTGAACCAACCTTGCATCCCTGGAATGAAACCCACTTGATCATGGTGCTCTATCTTTTTAATATTTTTTATGCGGTTTGCTAAAATTTTGTTAAGAATTTTTGCATCTATGTTCATTAAGGACATTGGTCTGAAATTTTCTTTCCTTGATGTGTCTTTGTCTGGTTTTAGTATCAGAGTGATATTAGCTTCATAGAATGAGTTTGGAAGGGTTCCCTCCTCTTCTATTTCATGGAATACTTTGAGGAGTATTGGAATGAGTTCTTCTTTGAAGGTCTCGTAGAACCCAACTGAGAATCCATCTGGTCCTGGACTTTTCCTGGTAGGTAGGCTCTTGATGACTTGTTCTATTTCATTGCTTGAAATTAGTCTATTTAAATTGTGTATGTCCTCCAGATTCAGTTTGGGTGGATCATATGTGTCTAGAAACCTGTCAATGTCTTTGAGATTTTCCATTTTGTTGGAGTATAGATTTTCAAAATTGTTTCTAATTATGTTTTGTATTTCAATAGTGTCCATTGTAATAGTTCCCTTTTCATCTCAAACTTTAGTAATTTGAGGTTTTTTTCTCTTCTTCTCTTTGTTAGTGTGGCTAAGGGTTTATCAATTTTATTTTTTCAAAGAACCAACTTTTTGTTTTGTCAATTTTTTGAATTCTTTTGTTTCAATTTCATTGATTTCAGCTCTGATTTTAATTATTTCCTGTCTTCTACTACTTTTGGTGTTAATCTGTTCTTCTTTTTCTAGGCTTAGAGCTGTAATGTGAGGTTGTTTGTTGACTTTTCATTCTTTTATTGAATGTGCTCTGTGCAATGAATTTTCCTCTTAGTACTGCTTTCATAGTGTCCCAGAGATTTTGATAAGTTGTATTGTTCTCATATCTCTCTATGAATTTTTTTATTTCCCCCCTGATGTCTTCTGTTATCTATGCATCATTCAATAGTATATTATTTAATCTCCAGGTGTTGGAGTAGTTTCTGTTTTTTATTTTATTATTGATTTCTAATTTCATTCCATTATGATCTGATAGAATGCAAGGTAGTGTCTCTATCTTTTTGCATTTGCTAAGAGCTTTGTGGCATAGCATATGGTCTTTTTTAGAGAAGGACCCATGTGCTGCTGAGAAGAAAGTGTATTTCCTAGTTGATGGATGGAATATTCTATATATGTCTCTTAAGTCTAAATTATTGTGGTATTGAGATCTATGATTTCTTTATTCAATTTTTGCTTGGAATATTTGTCCAATGGTGAGAGAGGTGTATTAAAGTCACCTAGTATTATTGTGTTTTAGTCTATTTGGTTCCTGGAATTGAGAAGGATTTGTTTAACATACATAGATGTGCTATTGGGGCATTAATATTTATGATCGCTATGTCTTGCTGATTTATGCTTCCCTTAAGCAGTATGAAATGACATTCTTTATCCCTTCTAACTTTGACTTGAAGTCTGCTTTATCTGAAATGAGAATGGAAACTCCTGCTTTTTTACTGCATCCGTGTGCATGGTATGTTTTTTCCTATCCTTTCACCTTTAGTCTGTGGATATCCTTTTCCATTTGAAGAGACTCTTGAAGGCAACATATTGTTGGGTCTTTCTTTTTAATCCAATCTGCCAGTCTATGTCTTTTGATTGATGAGTTTAGGCCATTAATATTCAGGGTTATTATTGAGATATGACTTGTATTCCTGGTAATTTTGGCTTATTTTTGGTTTTTAACTTGACTTGGTTTCTCCTTTAATTGGCTATTAGGGTAATTCCTCCCTTTGCTGACTTACATTGTTGTTTTTCATTTCTTCCTCTTGGAATATGTTGCTGAGAATGTTCTGTAGTGCAGGCTTTCTATTTGTGAATTCTTTTAGCTTCTTTCTATCATGGAAGGATTTTATTTCATCATCAAATCTGAAGGTAAGTTTTGCTGGGTATAAGATTCTTGGTTGGCATCCGTTTTCTTTCAGAACTTGAAATATGTTGTTCCAGGTCCTTCTTGCTTTTAGGGTCTGGGCTGAGAAACATACTGATATCCATATTGGTTTCCCCCTGTCTGTAATCTGATGCTTTTCTCTCACAACCTTTAAAATTCTATCTTTATTTTGTATGTTAGGTATTTTCATTATAATGTGCCTTCCTGTGGATCTGTTGTAATTTTGTGCATTTGGTGTCCTGTAAACCTCTTGTATTTGATTTTCCATCTCATTCTTCCGATTTGGGAAATTTTCTGATATTATTTCATTGAACAGATTATTCATTCCCTTGGTTTGTATCTCTGTGCCTTCCTCAATCCCAATAATTCTTAAATTTGGTCTTTTCATGACATCCCATAATTCTTGGAGGTTCTGTTCATGATTTCTTACCATCTTCTCTATGTAATCAACTTTATTTTCAAGATTAAATATTTCTTCTTCATTGTCTGAGGTTCTGTCTTCCAAGTGATCTAGTCTGTTGGTGATGCTTTCTATTGAGTTTTTTATTTGGCTTAATGTTTCCTTCATTTCAAGGATTTCTGGGGTTTTTTTCTAGAATATCTCATTATTGAAATGATTTTTTGCTTCCTGCAATTGCCTTTTTAGCTGTTATTGGTGCGATCATTCATAGCCTGCATTTGCTCTCTCATCTCATTTGCTTCTTGGATCATTTTAATTATGTACATTCTAAACTCCCTTTCTGACATTCCTTTTACCATTGTCATTGGGTTCTATTGATATAGCATCTAGGTTTGTTTGGGACACTTTCTTCTCTTGTTTTCTCATGTTGCTCATGTATCTTCCCCTCTGTGAATCAGAAGTAGTTTGCAGTTTGCAGTTTCCCTTTAAAGACTTATAGTGTCCCTGCAGATTTCCAATACCTCACCTTGAAGAGATTAGTATTAGAAGCACACCATATAAATAATGTGTCCTTAATCCATGTAGACCCTATTTAGATATTAACTGTGTTGTCATAATATACAGAGATGAGTTCAAATTATTATCTACAGCATAACCAATAGGTTTGCAATAAGGACCACAATTTCAAATGGTGGAAAAGAGGATGAGGAGGGGTGTAGGATGTAATGTTAATGAGATAGGAAGTGAGTCTATAGAGGTACTATGTCGTAGGAATAGTGAATGCAGAATTAAAAGAAATAGGTTGTTAGCATGAGAAAAGAAAGCGTCTCCAAGGAAACAGATCTATAAGTGGATGATAGAGTGATAAGAATATTAATAAAAGAAAGAAGTAGGAATACATTAGGTATAATAGGAATAATCATAATAGTACTACTATTTTAAAAAGTTTTGCAATAAAATTATACTGTACTGCTCACACCTCCTATTTTTTCAGTAGTCTGATGCCTGAGAGGTGCTTGATAATGTGGTGTCCCAAGAAGGGTGCTGTCCCACTGCCTCCAGGTCAGGAATAATCAATGCTTATGGGCAAAGGCAACCTGGTGTTGATAGATGGTCAGTCACAGCTTGGGCATAGGCCTGGGCACTAGACCAGGGACGGGACACAGGCCTGTGCTTGGTGCTGGAGATGGCAGGCCTGATGGCTTGGCAGGCATGTGTTCACAGCTGGGGCTTCCAAGTGACTGGGTCCTGGGCTCCTGACTGCAGCTGCCCGCGGCAGGCCTGTGCTCAGCTATCGTGTTTTTTTGTACAATTTATAAATTTTTTGAGGGGGAAGTGCTAAGTATTGAACTCATTAAACCATATCTCCCATACTTTTATTTTTTATTTGGGGCAGGGTCTCAGTTGCTGAGGGTGGTCTTATACTGCCTCAGCCTCCTGAATAGCAGTGATTACAGGTGTGGGCCATTACACCCAGTCAGTTTATAAAATTTAAAGTATTTAACACCAATTAATTAATAGTGCCCTGAATTTCCCTGTGTCACATTTCCCTTTGTGTATGGTGACATAAAATTGTGTTGAAAATTCATTTAACTTGAGCAGAGTGCAATGTATCATGTGGTTCACATCACTTCTCTGTGGAGTTGATTGCCAACCATGCAGTTATATGAATGTATTCCAGAAACACTCTTATGGTTGACTGCTCATCCCATGATTTGGAAGACCAAGATATGTCATGCTAGAATGTGAAGGCATCCTACAATACCCAGCTCTGAAATTAGAAGGATAGAGTAGGAGAAATAAGTTTTGAAATCCACAGAGCCAGAAGCCACTCATGAAAACATTACCTAAATCTCAACAACTCTTCCATGTAAAACCTTCATAAAATTTTTCTTGAATTTGTTAACAATCATATAAATGATGTTGCAAGCCACAAATTGTGGTGCTGAAAAAATTTTTCTAAACTCTCAACAATAAGAGGCAAATTTTGATGACCCATACTAAGGTTAAAATGTGTCCATTTTTTCTATACAGTATGATATTCCAAAATCATCATATGAAGAAGTCATCTACATGTGTGCATACATGTGTGTGGATGTGTGTGTAAAATAGAGGTTTTTCAGGCTGTTAATAAAAGGATTGTGCTGTTTCCCTGGATTATGTGAAATTTGTATTGTCCTTCAACATTTTTAAAATTAGTGATTTGTTGTGATTTTTCTCCATAAATACTTACTACCTAATTTTGGAACCAGAATTGTGTATTTTTTTTCTTCAGGAAGATCTCCCATCAGGCATGGAGGCTCAAGCATGTAATCCCAGCTCTTTGGGAGGCTGAGGCCAGAGAATTGCAAGTTCAAGGCCTGTCTCAGCAATTTAGTGAGAACTCCACCTCAAAATTAAAGATTTAAAAAAAGAAAGGACTGGGAATGTAGTTCAGTAGTAAAGTGTCCCTGCATTCAATACTCAATACAAAGAAGAAGAAGAGGAAGAGGAAGAGGAGGAGAAAGAGGAGGAAGAAGCTTACAATACCATCTAACCCAGAATGTGCCAGCTACCATCTAAGCACTTCTCAGACTTCCTTTTAGTTTGCTCATCAGCTTATGAGATAGGTTTTTTTTGTTTTGTTTTGTTTTACAGATTTTACAAATGAGGAACCTGAAACTTTTAGTCACATAGATTCTAAATGGATTTGGTTCTGAGATCTGCTCAGGCCAAGGGAAAAAGAAATCAGTCCTCACCCTTCTTGTATTACCTGCCCCCACTGAGGGCTTACTGATTCCTGAGGTGGTCTTTCTGTGCCTTATCCAGTCTGGATGTCCCCCTGCCACAGCACTCCCTGAACTACCTCATAGTTAATCATCCTTAAAGATCTCTGTTAGAAATGCTTCTGTAGCACCGTTTTCTTATAATATTTACCAATTTTTTGTGGCATTTGTACTTCATAGAAAGAAACATGAAAGGCACCTGGGCTGCTGTATCTTTGAAATGTTGGTGTTTTGTTTTGTTTTTAACTGAAATTCAAAACACCCCCCTCCTCCAGGAAGTCCACTGGATTAAAAATCTCCGTGTAATCCTGAGCAAAATCTCCGTGTAATCCTGAGTCCCTTCATTCAGTACTATTGGTTACTCATGACCACCCTGAATATGTTTGCTTATAGAAACATATTCTCTTTCTTTCTCATTAGAAAACAAAATCAGCAATGTCTAACAATTTCACTACTTCAATAAATATTTGCATTTCAAAAACATTTTGGGGACCTAGAGAATTTTCAGGCTTATATAATGTACGGAGGTGAGGTCTACGTATTTCTTGAGTACACCTCAGTATCCATCATGTTACTTTCAAAATGAAAAATAAGCATATCCATTTTGTGTAATAACAGAAAACCTCATTTCTGTAATGGAATAAAAACTCAAACTCCTGGCCTGGTTCCCTGAATTCTAATGTATGGTTCTAGTTTTTCCAGTGTATAACAGCAGCAAACAACATTGCTCCTGTATCTTTAACTATAAAATAAGGATTGTATTATTTCTTTCCCATCTACAAACGTCTCATGGGGCACAAGAGTTAAATGATTAATGACTGAAAGCTCTTGCACAAACACAGAATGCTTAATAAAAATAATCCCTCACTGCCACAGTGATAGGCACCAATGACTTGATGCTAACCCTGGACTGAGGTGGAAGGCAATTCAGATAAACTCTGGGTCTGTCCATGAATCCAGGCTTCTTTTCCCCTTGAGAGGACAATCTCGGCTCATGTTCCTTTACTTCCCTGCTGAGAGGTCCCCTGTTCATAGCCCCCAGGCTCAAACCCAATCCCCAAGTAATAAGAAGTCTGGCTCTTGGTTGTAGAGGAGCCACCCATGGGAACTGTAGAATGAGCCATTGTGAGGTCAATAGTTTTATCAACTCTTTTCAGGAAGCATGCCTGCTCAGCCTATATGGCAACATTATTGGGAAAGCTATAATATGAGATTTTTCTTCTAGTTTAGACCCTTTTAAGAGAAGTCCTTGCATTGCTTTATAAAGTGTCTCTGGATCAAACATGCTTTCATGTCATGACCGATAGAACTGGGGTGTGCTGGAGGAATAAATACCTACCTATTGGTAGAAACTTGTAAAGACAATTTGTAAAGGAAACAAGTTGTAGCATATTTTTAGGTTTCTCTGTTTGTTATTGAATACAACGTATTCCTGGTCTTCAGGTGCGATAAGGCCATGAGAAATAATGATTTGAATCTGATCCCTGAGTAAATCCAGAAAACTCCAAATTGCTCAATCGACCCTAACATGTATTGGATTATCTTGCCTAAAATATTTTCATTTTGTCCTCTTTTCTAAGAGCATGAAGGGCAAAGTAAGGGAATACCTGTTAGAGAAGAGAGTCACTGAGATTCATTATGTTTCAAAACACATGACAAAGTAAGACAAGAAATTTGGACTTTGAATCAAACAGATGAAGGCCTGGAATCCTAGTTACTAGTCCAATTACTAGGTGTGGGATCTCAGCATGTATTTAATTTCTCTGAGTCAATTTCTTTGCTTATTAAGACAGAAAAATTGAAGCAATATTGTTTGCTGCTGTAATCCACTGAAAGAGCTAAATCCATCCATTAACATGTGGGAACTGGGTCAGGAGTTTGGTAAGTTTTTGTTTCACCATGGAAGCAATAGTGAAGACTCACTTACACGAATGAAATTCACCTTCAAAGATCTGACCACTTAGTTTCACTTTCTAAATGCTGGTAAAGGTGTCTTTATGTATTATGTTTTTGTCTAAAGTATATGCCAATCGTATACTTCAATTTTACATGTTCTTAGAGCTGGGAGTATAACTCAATGGTAGAATGTATGCTTAGAATGATAAAGTTCCTGGGTTTAATTCTTAGCACCAATATAAAATCAAATAAATTGAATTGGTTCTTCAATTGTAAGACTGAAATTGCTATCACAGTATATGCAATGCAACTAATAGAAACAGGCATGAGTGGGCTGGGGATATAGCTCAGTTGGTAGAGTGCCTGCCTTGCAAGCACAAGGCCCTACATTCAATCCCCAGCACCGCAAAATAAATAAATAAATAAATAAATAAATAAATAAATAAATAAATAAATAAATAAAAACAGGCATGAAAAAGAATCAGCTGAAGAAAATCCATAAATGAGAACTTAAAAATAAATTAGTCAAAGAGTACTCAAAATGATTCATATGATATTAGTAAATAAGGAGAATAAACCAGTTATGCTAACTGTATTCTATGTTCATAAAAGCCAGAGAAAAATCTAATGTATTAGGTAAAGATTTTTTAAAAACAAACTTCTACAGATGAAAACTAAAATGTCTTAAATTAAAAATATACTGGATGGGATTAACATCAGATTAGACATCAAAAGGGAAATGTGAATTTGGAGATGTAGTAATACAAACTATCCAAATTGAATCACAGAAGATCAAAAGAAAAAATTTTAAAGACTAAGAAGGAAGATTAATAAAGTATCATTGAATCATGGGGCAACTTAACACAGACAAGTAAGTTGGAGTTTATAAAGAATAGAAGTCAAGAGAGAAAATACAAGATATTTGGAGAAATAATGACTGAAATATTTCCAAATTTAAAGAATATTGTAAACCCACAGATAAAAAAACTCAACGGATCTAAGCACAAGAAATATGAAGAACACACAAGAATGCCAATATACATCACAATCACCTGCTTAAAAATAATGATTAAAGGAAAATTCTTAAAATAAGCCCAACAGCCAGGAGCAGTGGCATACACCTGTAATCCCAGCAGCTCAGGAGGCTGAGGCAGGAGGATCTCAAGTTCAAAGTCAGCCTCAGCAACTTAGCGAGACCCTATCTCAAAATAAAAAATATAAAAAGTGCTGGTGATGTGGCTCAATGGTTAAGTGCCCCAGGGTTCAATCCCTGATACCAAAATAAGTCTAAGAAAAAGGATACTTGTTATTCAAAGAAACAGTAATAGGAATGACTTAGATTCCTTATCCAAAGTTATGTGAGATGATAGTATAGCAACATCTTTAAAGTATTCAAAGAGAGGTCACCCTTACCCTGATGCCAAAGCTGGACAGGGCACTATGAGAAAAGAAAATCACAGGTCAATATCTGTGGTGAACAGAGACACAAATACACTTAACAAAATACTAGCAAAACAAATTCAACAGCACATAAAAAGGATCATTCATCATGATCAAATGTGATTTATCACTGGATTGCAAGTATGTTTCAACATATGGAAACCAATAAATGTGATACACCATATTGAAGAGTGCAGTACAGAAGTCATGATCATCCCAATAGATGTAGAAAAGGCATTTGACAAATTCCAACATCTTTTCATGATAAAAACTCTAAACAAATTAGGTATAGAAGGGATGTACCTCAGTACAATAAAGGCCATGAATAACAAGCCCACATCATACTCAATGGTGAAAAATAGAGAACTTTTCCTCTAAGATTAGAAACAAGACAAGGTGCCACTTCCATTTGACCAAGTACTGAAAATCCTAAGCAATTAAATAAGAGAAAAAAATAAAGGGCATCCAAATTCCAAAGGAGGGAATCCCATTGTCACCATTTAAAGATTACCAGTGATCATATGTATAGTAAACCTCAAAGACTCCTCCAAAACTACCAAACAAAAACTCATTAGAGCTGGTAAACAAATTCAGCAAATTGCAGAACACAAAAATCAATGTATAAAAACCGTCACACACTAACAATGAACTATCTCAAAAAGAAATCAAGAGGACAATCTCATCTACAATAGATACAAAAAATTACACTGAAATAAATTCAACCAAGGAAATACAATGAAAACTATAAGATGTTGATGAAAGGATTTGATAAAAACACAAATCACTGGAAAGATATTCAATTTTCATTGATTAAAAGAATTAATATTGCTAAAATGTCCATAATACCCAAGGCAATGTACAGATTTAATGCAATCCCTATCAAAATTCCATGACATTTTTTATAGAAATAAAAAAATTCTAAAATTCCTTTGGATACATAAAAGATCCCAAAATAATTCTGAGCAAAATGAACAAAGTCTGAGGCATCATATGGCCTGATTTTAATATCTACTAGAAATCTGTAGTATTCAAAATAGCATGGTATTGGCATAAAAACAGGTGTATAGACCAATGTAATGAAATACAGACACCAGAAATAAATGCACACATTTATGATTGATTGAGTTTTTACACAGATGCCTGGAATAAACAGTAGGAAAAGGGCAGTCTCTTCAATAGTGTTGGAAAAAACACTGGCTATCCACTTGCAGAATTGAATCAGACCCTCATACACCTGATAAGGAGTTAATATCCAAAAATATATAAGGAACCCAAACAACTCTATAAAAAGGAAACAAATAATCCAGTTTTAAGTTGATCAAGAACCTGAATAGACATTTCTCAAAAGAAAATGCACAAATGACCAGCAGACAAATGAAAAACTATTCAACATCACAATCACTATTTAAATGCACATTAAAACTACAATGAAATATCACCTTACAGCTATCAGAATACTTATCATCAAAAAGATGAAAGATAAAAGTGTCAGTGAGAATGTGGAGAAAGGAAACACTCATGTGCTGTTGGTAGGAATGTCAATTAGTGTAGTCAGTATGGAAAACTATAGATGTTTCTCAAAAAGCTAGAAATGGAATTACCATATAATCGAACAATCCTGCTTCTAGGTATTTACCCAAAAGATTTTAAATCAGTGTATCAAAGAGATGTCTGTACTCCTATGTTTAAGTTTTGGAATTTACCAAGGCATCCATCAACAGAGGAATGGATAAAGAAAAGTGGTATATACACAAATGGAATAATATACAATATTTTTTAAAAGGAAATTTCATAATTCACAAAAACATGGACAAATCTGGAGAACAGTATGCTAATCAAAATAAGGCAGACACAGGGAAACAAATACTGAACCACCTCACATGTATGAGAAATATAAAAAAGTCAAATCCATAAAACAAAAGAGTACTGTGGTAGTTATCAGAATCTGTAGGGAAGATTATGATATGTTGGTCAAAAGGATACAAAGTTTTGTTTAGACAGGAGGAATAAATTCAAGACCTCTGTTGTATATCACAGATGACTAAATAAACAAAATGTTGCACACTTGAAATTTTCTAAAAGAGTAGATTACACCTGCTCACCACACACACGGAAGTGAGTAATCTATATATTAATCCATATGTTAATATGTTAACTTGATTTAATCATTCATAATGTGTATATATATGTATGTATATATATATAAAATCATGTTGTATGCCATATATACATGTATACAATTTTTACCTGTGAACTTAAAAAAGCACTAAGGGGAAAAAACTGTTAAAACAGAATTCTTTAATTAAAAAAAAAAAAAAGCTTTCAAAATCAAAGTAAAATAGTTTTTCGGACTACCCGAAAAGAAAGGCAAAAGATCATCTGACCATCTCAATAGACTGAGAGGAAAAACTATCAAGTAAAATACAAATCCATCTCTCACTGATTTTTTTTAAAACTTTAACAAACTATGAATAGAAGAAACTTCCCCAATTTGATAAACAGCATCTATTAAAAACCTACAGCTAACATCAAACTTAATGATGAAATGCTAAATGGTTTCCCTCTGGGAGCACAAATCAGTTAAAGAATATTTAACTTAATAAATAATTAAGTTGCCCCCCGATCTGTTTAACATTATACTGGAGGTAATAGTCAGGACAATAAGGCACGAAAAAGAAATAGGTGGCATCCTGTTGGGAAGAAAGAAAACATTATCACCACACAGGAATTCCTAAGCAAACACAAAAAAAGACAATAGAAGTAAGTGATAAGTTTAGCAAAGTTAGAAGATGCAAGGTCAATATTTAAAAATTAATACCTGTGCAGTAGCTACAATTAGAAATTGAAATATTAAAATACCATTTACTATGGCATCAAAACATATGAAATACGAGTTAAAGTGAAAAATGGTGGTTAACATTAGTGTACTGCAAACTCCAAAACATTACTGAAGAAAATAAAGAAGACCTAAATTAATAAATTCATGGACTTAAATATTCAATAGTTTAGGTTATAGGGCTGGGGATATAGCTCAGTTGGTAGAGTGCTTGCCTCACAAGCACAAGGCCCTGGGTTCAATCTCCAGCACTACAAAACAAAAAAAAAGGTAAGGTATCAGTCCTCTGAAAATTAATCTGTGGATTCAGTGCAACCCCATTTCAAATCCCCACAGGCCTCTTTCAGAAAAATTGACAGTCTGATTCTAAAATGTATATGAAAATGCAAAGGTCTTGGAGTACTCAAACACACTTTGGAAAAGCAGAATGAAGTTGGAGAACTCACACTACCTGACTCCAAGACATATTACAAAGTTATGGCAATCAAGGCAGGGTTGTATTGGTGTCAGGTAAGACAAACAAATCTCTGGAACAAAATAGAGTCCAGAAAGAGACTCCCACACTAATGGTCAACTGATTTTTGACAAAGGAGCAAAGACAAGCAGAGAAAAGACAGTCCTTGAATCAATGATTTGTAAACTGCAAAAAAAAAAAGTGAACTTTAAAAGTCACACCATATGCCAAAAATTATTTTAATATGGATTACACACTTAAATGTAAAAACCTAAAATTTAAAAATTCAGAGCAGGTTTTTTTCACTGAGCATTTGATTCATTTGAGTTACAGATATCATGATATTTCAACCCTAAGTACTTCAGCACGTCAGAAAAATTAAGTAATTATTCTATATATTAATGTTACTGTCATCACACTCACTAAAGTTAAAATTGATGCGATAATATCACCTAATATATAATCCATATTTAAGTTTCCTTAATTGACCTAGTAATATCCCTTGCTTGCTATTTATTTCAATTCAGGATCAAATCCAAGGTTATGCACCACACCTAGTTTGAATGTTCTTATCTCCTCTAATGAAGAATAATCCCCTCCCCTACTTGAACTTTTCAAACTCTCATCCCTATTGTATCTAGGTCATTACCATGCCCACCCACTCCCTCTCAGCTTTATAATTAGTCTCATTTTTTTTTGTTTTTTTTACAAAAATAAGCAAATACACACACCTTTGCTAATTTTTTCAAACACAAAGTTAACATACTACATATATACTCTGTGGGACTTTATGTTTGTTTCTCTGTTTCCTTTGTGAGTATATCCTGGAATGACTTCATAACAGGTCACAGAGGTCTTCATCAGGTTTTCATGTCCCTATCATATTCTCTGTGGATGGATGTACCATCGTTTACCAGTCCCCTATGAAAAGACAGAAATCATTTTCATTTATTTTTTTCTATCATAAATATTACAACAGTGAATAATTTTAAATATGTTTTTTCCATTTTTCCGGAAGTGTATCTCCAGAATTTTGTGTGCTAGAGTGTATTAATTTGCTAAGACTGCCATAACCAAAATGCCGTAGACTGGGCAGCTTGCATGACAGAAACTTATTTTTTCTAAAATTTTGGAGGCTGGACGTCCAAGATTAATGTGCCATCAGGGTTGGTTTCTTCTGAGGTCTCCCTTTCTTGGCTAGTACATACCTGCCTTGTCCCTGCATTTTCACATGGCCTCTGAGTATTTTCTTTCTTAATCTCCTCTCCTTATCCTTCTTTTGCTCCTTCTCCTTTTCCTCCTTTTCCTTTTCCTCCTTCTCTCTCCCTCTCCCTCTCCCTTTCCCTGTGCCTCTCCCTTTCCTTGTCCCTCTCCCTCTCCTCTTTCTTCCTTTTTGGTACTGAGGATGGAACTCAGAGGCCCTCTCCTTCTCTACCACTGAGCTACATCTCCAGCCCTGGAACTTGTGACCCTTCTGTCTCAGCCTCCTGAATAGCTGCACCCAGCAAATCTCCTCTTATGAGGACAGCAGTCTTGTAGAATTAAAGCTCACCTAAATGACCTCATTTCACCTTCATTGTCTCCTTAAAGGTTCTATCTCTAAATACCATCACATTCTGATTTACTGAGTATAATAAATACTTCAACATGTGAATTCAAGGTTGACACAATTCATTCCATAACAAAGAGTAAATGCTAGGTACTGTCAAATTCTACTTCATTGGTTTTATACGATTTTACACTAAAGCCAGCAATCAAGCACTTATTTTTAATTTTCTTCAAATATAGTGCTTCCAGAACTGCTGCTTAGCAGCAGCCACACTAAAAGCTCTTCCTTTCATACAAAGGAAAAGGGTATAATTTATTCCTCCTATTCCAGCTTTCCCTGACGAGAAAATCATGTTTGAGTTCCATGAATTCCATGTTATATTGGCATAATTTTCCTTTTCACCAATTGCACATGAGATATTCAATGTCACAGAAGCATTTTTGTAGCAGACCAGACTGGACTTTAAGTCACTGTAACTCAGATGTTTTCCCTTGAATCTGGATATTGTTTTACCAAGAATTCTTTCCCTGAAAATCTCCTTTACTAGAATAATGATTCTCAGAGTGGGACATGTGGGTTTTCCAAGCTAAAAAAAAAAAATGTGTGAACTTGCAGATGGATCCTGAGGTAGCCAAGTTTTCAAGTCTATGTGAGGACAGAGGGAATTGAGCAAAAACTTTTGTCTAAGAACTTAAAATGAGAAGCACAGATTTTATTTGTCTTTAGGGTACAAGAAATAATAACTAAGTACACTATAGTACATACTTATTATTGTCCTTTGCATTATAGGTGTATCCTGTAAAAATACACTTTCATTCTAGGGGATATGACCCTGTGAGGAGGTAGTACCTGCCAGAGATGTATCTCTGGGCTCCTGCATTTTGATACTATTTTGAAACCTTCTCCAAATCCCTCAGGGGAGCAGCCTGGAAGGCTTCTTCCTTTCCCCTTCATCCACCAGCTTGTGCTTATTACACCCCTTTACCTCTAAGGGCTCCCTCTCATGATCTTTTTCTGATGAGTGGTTTCATATTCTACATTTCTATTGTACAATTGAAAGTTTCTCCCATGTTACCGATGTTCTGAATCTATAATCATTTTTAATCACAGAAGAAAACATCTTTACTGTATCTAGTTTACATGGTACAGATGTTGCTATAGTTTGGATCTTAAATGTCCCCCAAAGGCCCATGTATTGAAGGCTTGGTCTCAGCACTGATGGGAAGTGATGGAACCTTTAGGAGGTGGGGCTTATTGGACGGAAGTTAGATCCCTGGGCATGACACTGAAGAGGACATTGGAAGCCCAGCTCTGCCTCTTCCTCTCTTTACTTCCCTGTTCACTACCATGAGGTGAACAGGTCTCTTCTACCATGTACTCTGTCATGCTGCACCATGTTGCCACAGCCCAAAGCAACAGGACCAAGTAACCATGGACTGAAAACTTGGAAACTGTGAACCAAAATAAGCCTTTCCTCCTTCTAATTTGATTATCTCGGGTAGTTTGTCACACTGATAGAAAACTAACACAAATGTCTATGAAAGTAAAAAATAAAAGTCCTTTCCTGAACTCCAGTGGTAACTTATGATAATGTTTATATGATATTAATAACAAACAAACCAATTTCCAGAGGTAGGAGCCATTGAAAATACACTTTCATGCACTCTGTTGCTGGGTGTATATTGGTTAACATTGTTGGAGATAAATTAGGAGATAATTATTAAGATATAAATGCATTTAATCTCAGAAATAGTCATTCTACTTATAGAAATTAACTCTGAAAATGTAAGATTTCTCTTTCTTTCTTTTTTCCTTTCTTTAAATTTTATTTTGCTGTGCTTGGAATTAAACCAAGGGAGTACTCTACCATGAGCTGCATCCCCAGTCGTTTTTTATTTTTTATTTTGAGACAGGGTCTCACTAAGATGCTGAGGCTGACATTCAAACTTGTGATCCTCCTGCCTCATTCTCTGGAGTCACTGGGATTACAGGTGTGTACTACCTTTTCTTAAGTATACAAATACATATAAAAGTTTACTTATCAGAGTAAGCACCCCCAAACAATCAAAATGTCCACCAAAGAGAGATTATATAAATACATAAAGATACTCTCACTAAACAGAAAAAAAGGCTCTTCTTTTTAAGACTGAGGTATGACGTGTTTAATATATGTAAAGATCCTCAATTCATGATAAAGGAAAAAATTGAGTGGTAGAGCTTGTTAGGGAACAAAGCATGTGGTACTTGTGACATCTTTGTAAAATACATAAAATACTTCTGGAAGGATGCACCACAAATGGCTAGCACTGTTTTTCTGGGCAATGGGATTCAAGATTTGAGGGAGGATATTGTAGAGGAGAATTTTTGTTTCTTGTTTTTCATTTTTCTTTATAGTTGAAACTTTTACTATGAATGTATTGCTTTTAATATAAGAAATATTTTTAATAAGCAATTTCCCTGTTCTTGGGCTTGACTCCTGATTATTGTGCCCTGGTAAGTGAATTGGAATGTATTCATCTCCCACTGTCCCCTGAAGGATTATTTTCTACATCCTTTCTTTTCATTAGTCATTCTCCATGGTGGAAGAAAATGGCTGAGTGGTATCTAGTGATAGTTAGACTGGTCAGAGGGAGGGAAGCACATTGGGCTTTGTTTTGCATAATTATTTTTTCTGTCATAATGACACATAAACTCCCAGGCGACACACCAAGACATGCTTAAGTACAATGAAAAAAGGAGGAAATTTGAAGTGTAGAGCTTAAAGTGGTGATGTCCTAAGTATCTGATTCCACACAGTCCTAAGATTCCTAATCATTATGTCTACTTTCTGGATTCTGGAAAACAGGAAATAGTTTTCTTATACCCAAAATCACACTAGTTGTTAAATGCAGATGCTGAATGGCTTTGCTATCAAGAAAGATTTGATCAGTATTTATTGAGAAAGATCAAGAATTACTAGAACTCTCTAGACTATGCTGAAGCTACAAATTTTTTTTTTTTTTACATCTACACAGAGAAACATAGGTCCAACCCTTACAGCTAATCAAGGTGAAAATCAGACAGCATTATAATTGCTGGGCCTTCAGTATCTTATTCTGAGAATTTACAGCTGGATCTCAGAGTTGCAACACATGTTTGGCCATGTCATTCCACAGTACTGACATCTTCAAAAACTACTGGATGGCACATGTAAATTAAAATAAAATGAATACTTAATTTTGTTCTTAGAATATTTAGCAGTATTTTGCAATTTCCCTAGAGAACAGGAAGCTCGTTGGACCATTGCAAAGCTGAACTAGCTATCCTTGCCAGAGAAGACAATTGGCATCAACTGCTTCTGAGAGGTTGGGAACAGTATTAAATGTCACAAAGATATGTCACTGACACTTGTTTGATTTGAATTTTTTTTTAAATTAAGGGTTGCCTCTCAGGTAGGCATCTGAACAATTAAAAGATTTCTTGAAACCTTGCATTGAAGATTAAGTGAAAGCAAAGCATGGGCAGTTCTCCCATTGTCCCTGACCAATTCCAGCACTGGAACACCATCTGTGTCCTGGCTAAGCATAGAACAACTGAACGCTCTGTGCAACAAGAAACAGTTCCTCCCACCATTCTTCTGTCCCATCCAAACATGGATATTTGCTTCAGTCTGCAAGGGACCAAATGCATGATTGGTTTTTTGTGTTAGTTCTGTGTAAACAAACTAACATCTGCCATCCACTTTAGAGCTTCCAAGAATTTTTCCCTCTTACATACCCTGCACTCCTACTTCATAGACGACCACGAGTTTCAGGGTGATTACAACAGAATTTTTGATGTACTCAACTCACATCCCTCCTCAGGCCTATCAAATTGGGTTGAAATTTCGCTGGTGAATATATATTTGAGAATTGTTGTAGGAACATTTTATGTTTTTTAAAAAATAATTAATTACAATTTGAAACCATTTTCTGGCATTTTGAAATCTCATTTCAAAATGAAACTTGGACTTCAGAGGTCTCAAAGTTTATCTGAAATAGTACCTACATGGTTTTGTTCTACTAAATTCAATTCAATTCAGCAATTATTCTCTGAGCATTGGCTGTGCACAGGATTGTTTATGCCATGCAATCTCAAGTAAGGCTGGTCACTGCTCCAGAGGATGTTGGAGGTCCACAGCGAATGCAGACAGTCAGGAGATGGGACCGGATGTGAGAAAGCCTGTGAAATCTGGGAGCACAGGACACTGGGGGAGCAACAGGAGGGGCACAAACTCCATCTTGGGAGAAAAACATATCTCTTATGACTTTACATCTTCACAGGATGTTAAGGAAGAACATACTGTTTGGATTATAGAAAGTGGTGTGAAAGCATCCTGTTTAGGGAAAGCAAATGAAAACATGCATAGTTTCCCCCTTGGCTTTGTCCATGTTCATAATGTTTTCTTCCAAGTTCCTCCTCTTATCTCATCATGAGCTTGTGACTCCTCATGAGCAGCACAGGATGCTGGCTCTAAATAGATTCCTGGGAAATGGCTGAAAATGCCTGTGTCATGCCAGGGCGTGGGAGGCAGTGAGTGAAGGGGCCAGGCAAGAACACCAGAATGGGGGAAAGCACACCCACAGCACAGCTGGCTCTGGTTAGCAAAACCACCAAGGATGGGAGTAGATGAGGCCAAAGGGCCAGAACCTTAGTAATGCTCAGACCACTCTATGGGATGATACGTTGGGGATTCTCAACTCGACCCCCTCCTAGTGCTATCCTCCAGGCATGGTTAGGTGACCCCTGTGGGCCTCCACAGAAACCCTAGCACTCTCCTTGTGATGCTTGCTTTTGGTAGGGAATTCTCTTGGTTCATTCTTCCCCCTTCTTAAGATATTAGTTTATGTAGTCAAGATTTTTATCTTCAGGTCTACTATAGCAAACGCATCACTGTAGTTCTCAGGATTAAAATATATGTATATATATTTTTTTAAATAAAAAATATATATACATATATATATATATTTTAGCTGATTGCTGATTAAGTGAAAACGAATTGTGGGAAATCTCCAAATTAAAGAAACACAAGGCACTTTTAATCCTATGGCTTTAAAAATTATGTAAAATAAGATATAAAAGTTCCTCTTTCATATCCATCATCCTTTTTCCTTTACTAAAACAGATATATCAATGTATATAGTAAATATGTACTTACTGTATATATGGTCTAATTGATGAACAAATAAGTGAATAAATAAACCTAATACAGCCAAGGAAAAGAATATCATAAGTTAGGCCAACCACCAAAAGGCAACCAAAGAATCCAGAGACAATGGCCAAGAAGTGGATTTTAGTATAGCCCACAAACCTGGGCTTAGGTGCCTTTTCAGATCCCTTTCTCTGGTGAGATGCATTCTTGAGTCAGTCTGGCTTGAAGGCTTGGAAAGTATGTGACTGGCTGGGTCACAGATGAAGGTTCAAAAAATACCCTTGTCCATTAGAAACCTCCCTGTGAGGTGGCTCCCAATTTCTGCATCTGGAGACCAAAGAAAGTGTCAGCCCCAAGTAAGGCACAAATCCCACCCCACTGAATACAGGGTTCCTTCATCATAGCCATCACTGACAGCTTATGAGGTCTTTGAATGCAGGGATTATGTTCTTTTTATTATCTTCGTGAACACAGTATCTGGATCAGTATTGTACCCAAATGGAGGGGCAGGGTAGCCAATAGCTATATGTTAAATAATGAATTAGCAAATTGTCCCTGCCTTACATGTCCAACATTTTCTTTCAAGATTTAGTAAGTAGAACTTGTATTAGTTTCCTAGTGCTGCTTTCACATTATCACCTACTTGGTGGCTTAAAGCAACATAAATTTATCACTTCAGTTCTTAAGGTAAGGGGTCCTAAAATCAAGGTGCTGGCAGTTCTGTGTTTCTTTTGCAAGTTCCAGGGGAGAATGCATCTTTATCTTTTCCACCTGTATTCCTTGGCTCATGGCTCCTTTCCGTTTTCTGATCTGTTTCCATCATCACTTTTCCTTCTCTTGGACTCCCTGTGCCCTCTTAGAAGGATCTCCGTGATTACATGGGGTCCACCAAATATTATAAAAGAATAACCTCACCATCTCAAGATGATTAGCTTAATCACTCCCCTGTGCCACGTGTTTCTGGAATGAGGATGTAAACATCTTGGGCCCAGTTATTTTTGTTTACCAGAGAACCTTTGGGAGCCAGGGGTGGGGAAGAGAGTGAAATCTGTTACAGTTACTACTCCAGACTCTCCTTTGAAGTAGAAGTTTGGCCTCATTAACTTTCTTTCTTTGATCAGATTCCTCATCTGTAAACTCAGAATCTTTATTCAACAAATGTTATTATCTATGCATAGTCTAAACTTTGGGGTTACAGAATAAGGTAAACGAAAGTCCCTGATTTTATGCTTGTAGAGGATAAAAAATAAAGTAAGATATGTTAGGCGGTGATGAGTGTGGAGTAGAATAAGGTAGAGAAAGGCAATAGGGAAAGAGGGAGGTTGGGATGAAGAATGAAGATCATTTAAGCCATATGGATGGCTACGGTTTGGATATACTTTTAAGAGTAAGTTTAATACCCATTGTGAAGTATTGAGAGGATGGAAACAATTCGACTATGGTGTTTAGAGGTAGGGTGTGTGTGGGAGGTTGCTAGTATTAGATAAGGTCATTAGTTTAGAGCCCCCATGATTGAATCCTGGTGGCTGTAGAGACCAAACAAACACATGCATGCTCCTCCTCTCTTGCCATGTGATGGCTGTGCTACCCTGGGACTCTGTCAACAAGGCAGTCACCAGATGAGGTTCCTAGACCTTATACTTTGAGAACTGTGAGTTGAAATAAATCTCTTTTCTCTATAAAGCAGCCTGCCTCTGGTATTTTCATATAGTAATGAAAAATGGATTAATACCTAGGATTCAATAAAGATTTGGGTTTTTTTTCCAAATGATATGGAAAGCCACCAGAGGATTGAGTCTGACTTGCATTTCAATGGTTCAGTGCTGATTGAGGGTATATTGGAGGAGACAATGGTGGCAGCAGGGAGATGTGTTAGTTCTTTACTCTCTTTACCTTCATTTTTCTTTACACCATTTCCATATCCATGCTGCTCCTCTTTCCAGTTCCAAATTCTGTTTAGTACCTTCTTTAAGACCTAACTCAGTACTTGTCTAAGAGCGGTAATGGAACTCAGGGAACATGTTATTCTTTGCCCTCATTTTCAGATAAGGAAACTGGGGCCATGAACCCTTAGGGAGCATATACAAAGTCACACACATTATAAGTGGGAAGTCCAGTATTGTCCATAAGGAGTGATCTAAGGAAACTGCAAGATCATCATGATTCAGACATTTCTCCTGAAATTGTGTGTTGTTTGTGTTTTTTCCCAGTAAGGTAAACTGAGCTCTTGAAGAGTAAGGATAGTATGTTATCCAGTTCTGAGTGTATGACAGACACCTAATGTTTGCTCATTAAGTAAACAGCATAACACCAAGAAAACCTGGAGAATCTGTGATTGTGTATTACTAGCATTGTATCTCCCCACTCTACCCCTTTCACCATCTTGCAATGTTAAACGTTCAGATAATTTGAAGGGTGTTAAAAATTGATGAGGGTGCTAAAAGAACAGACCTTATTCTTTTTAAAACAAAAGAAGTGGCAACAGCATTGGAGTAGGTTCCTCCTAGCACAGTAAAACTCAAGAGTTAGAGAACCCCTTCTCTTCTTTCCTCTGTTATCCCCGAGCAGTTCTGGGATAAAAAGGATAAAATAAAAAGGCAGCGAACCACATCTAAACCATAGATTTCAAGAACTACATTTTCATTCTGTCATTGATCTTCTGAGTTCAGACTGAGGTATGTAATTGCTCATATTTTTATGTATGGAAACCCTCAAACTTCCCCACCTCCATCTCAGAACACACATGTGGTAAGACTCATTATTCCACATTTTAAATGTATTACCTTATGATATTCTCATTAACACTCTCTTCTGGTCAGTCACAATTTGCTTCAATTCCTTTAACACTAGACTATCCAAGACACAGTTCGTTTTTTTCTGCAGATTAATGTTGTAGTAACTAAAGAATCATTCAGGTCTCAGTGGAACCATATATCAAAATGAGGGGGCAGTTTCAGTCTGTCAGATTGTAGGAGTATTTCCAAAGTACTGGGGGATGTTGGATTCGAAAAACCACATAATACATAAGCATAAGCTTATACAGTGAAAGCCTAGAAGGAACATCGAGAACCATCTTGCTTCTTATTGCCTCAGTCCTCCAATGGGAAGTTCACTCTCTTCTGTGCACAACTGATAAGGAGGGACCCCTAAAAAGAGACGCTGGCCAGCAAGAACTCAACAATAAGTAGGGAGATGATGCAAGCACAAGGGCTAGATCCAAAAATCATATCTTCACAGTGTTTATATAAATTGTTTTGAATAATTTCCATAGAAATTATTTTACCCACCACAGGAATGCTATTCCCTCCCACGGGGATTTGACCAAACAGAAAGGGAAACAGAATGGAGGAAGAGTAGTAATTTAGATTTATATATAAAACATTAGTGGGAATCTAAGTAATAACCCCAAGTAATCAGAATATTTTATGCACTCTGATTTTTAGTGGAAAGAGCAAACCACAAGAAAGTAAGAATATATCAGAGAATTTTTAAATGCTTCCAGGGTTTATTTTAGGCTAAAGAAATCCCTCCCCCAATGCCCTGTACTATTTTAACATATCCCTCTGCATACCCCCTTTTCCTCCTCATATATGTTCATTTGTTCATTTAGTCAATCTGCCAGTATTTACTGAGCAGGAGTTCAATAATCATTTTGATGTGCCAAATACTCTGCTAAGTCCAAGATGATGAAGGTCCTGATTCCACAAGTTTAATGCCTGATTAGAAAATTATCCTAAGATTTAGATTTTTTTTTCATGTTTTTCTACAGTTACATTTC
Organism: Glaucomys volans; assembly: GCA_020662805.1. Lineage (NCBI taxonomy): Eukaryota > Metazoa > Chordata > Mammalia > Rodentia > Sciuridae > Glaucomys > Glaucomys volans. Next base: position 283,091 of record JAJEJO010000662.1, read on the forward strand.
AGTTTTTGTAGATGAACAGTAGTTCTATACTGGGCATTTCTATTAGTCTTTCCAGATCCACATCTACAATTTTTCATCCTGTTCTGTACTTTTGAGGTGGGGAGGGACTAAACCTTAAGGGCCTGATAAATCATGATTCTTTGCCTTGAAGTTCAACAAATGGGAAGAAACAAAAGAGCAGAAGATCAGACAGTGAGAGGATAATTTATCCTCCCCCACCCCACCTTGTCCCCCAAACCTGCCATGCTATGGGTAGACAGTGGCACCTCTCCTAAAGGCTTATTAGGTAGCCTGCTTCAAGAACACTCATTAGGCTAGCAGCTATCATACAAGTCCTTGTGACTGCCAATTACCAAATAATAATTTCTGAGAACTTGTTAGGAAAAACTAGCTGGGAGCTCAGAGAACTTCTACCTAATACAGAGAGAATGAAGACAGGGCAAGATATTTTTTCTACTGAACCTTTGAAAAGAGATCTGTAGGTAGCCATTCATGCTCAGAGTTGGCTGAAAATTTTCATTTTCTCTTTCATGAATCTAAACATGACATGGCAGGATGAGAAGCAGGGCAAATATATTTGGTTGGGTGTAGCTGCCTGGTACAGTCTTGAGAAAAATTTTCAGGCCCTTCTCAATATGCATATCTCAGTTTCTTCCATAGACATGGGGTCAGCAGATACATTGACACGTGAATCCTAATTATAACAATACTTCTGCATTTCTAAACACTTTAAATTGGAATATATCAAAAACCAGTGTCTAGAACCACCAAGAGTTATAATGCATGTCATCCAGCCATCCTAGTTTTTCACTCATTCTACATGTAAGGGGCACATGAAGGTTAAATGGTTCTCTGAGATCAATAATGGGGCTAGCATGAAGAATTTTTCCAAGTTTATACTCAGTTCTACTTATTAAGGAGAAAAAGTGAAGATAAACATAGTTGATTATAATTGCCAGTTTTGGGAAGTCCAGTGAAATCCAACTGACTGAAATGGAATTTGACTGTGACAGTGAGGTTAGTACTTTATTTTTAGAGGGATCAAAACGTATTTTGCTCATTTTTTAGAAAGATCATGATCTAAACATTATGCATGATTATGTATTATGTATAGTCACAGCAAGAATCTTAGAATCATACCTCGTGGACAGGTAGATAATGTAGTCTGATCAAACAGACAAAACAGAAAAGAGCCTATCTAAAAGCCATTCTGGGAAGCTTTTTAAAGACCTTGCTGAAAAGTTTCCTGTGTAAAAGACAAACATTGCAGTGGGAAGCCTGTTCCCCCCAGTTATGAAGTACCTGGGAACTAAGGCTGATTAAAAAATACAATGTGAATAGAGAGCAAATAGATTTTTGTTTTTAGGGCCACATCATCTGGAAAAGATATACCATGCACAGAGACAACCAAGTAAAATACTCTTAAAAGTTTAATTTTGCTAATTTTAAAGAATCGCTTCCCCAGTGGAACAATCTGTCCTAAGACTAGGGATGGGGAACATTGAAAGTACTCTTATAATTCTCCAAAATCGTTGTGCTGTTGATCCACACTTAAGAGAGCAAATCACTCACTGTCCTGTTTAAAGACCTGTTCTCTAATGTTGAAATGGTTGTTTCAAAAAAGAGTACGAAGGAGAGAACATTAAACATTAACAGGAACCCCAAGGCCTGCAACTTTCCTATACAATCCAGTTTTCTCTTGGTGCTGCACACTAAAGACTCTACAATTAATAGAGTCAGTTTTTTTGGAGATTAATGCATGCCAATTATTCACTTGGGTCAGCCCCATCTTTACCCACCCTCACCACGTTCTGCTAACGCCAACTGAAATGTCTTCATTGTGTTAAGAGTGGGGGTTAAGCCTTTCCAAGGCAGTAAGTTGAATCTGGTAACACAAAAACTATGATCTTGACCTTTAATTCTAGGGAAAAGGTACTCTGAGGAAAAAAGCCCATTTTGCTATTTATAGCCTCTTGTCTCTCCTGTTTTTGTTAGGTGGCATCTTCTGAAAGAAAGGGATAGTGATGCCTTCCTTAAAACTGTGAAGTAGTTTACAAATGCAAGCTAGGCCTTCTGTTACTGTTCTCACCCTGAGATGTTCACTCTAAGATAATCTGCACTCCCTAGTAGGAAAGCTTTTTAAAAACGAGATATTTATTTGTTCTTACTCTGAAGCCTGACAAGGATGTCAATTTCTGTGAAACCGTTTCCCACTTGGACCATCCCGTGCCACACCTTCTTCAGTTTCACAGTGGTGTCACTGAAAAGTAGAGCACTCATCTGGGGACTGAGTTATCTCCTATTTCTGCTCGTATTTGTTGTTTGGTTTGGGTCAAGTTAGTATCTGTAGACCAGGTTTGTCAACTATAAAAGACTGTTTTTAGCCAGGTGTGGTGGTTCACGCCTATAATCTCAGAGGTTCAGGAGGCTGAGGCAGAAGGATCTCAAGTTCAGAGCCAGTCTCAGCAACTTAGCAAGGCCCTAAGAACTTAGGAAGACCCTGTCTAAATAAAATATAAAACAGGTTGGGGATGTGGCTTAGTGGTTAAGTGCCCCTGGGTTCAATCCCCAGTACCCCCCCCCCCCAAAAAAAAAGATTACTACTAGTGCAACATTTATATCTCATTTCACTTAAGTTATTCCATTTACCCAAACAATAGCCATGGTAAAATGTCATTAAACACAGTGGTACATCATTTAAATGACACAGTTGGAGAATGAAGTATTCCATAAGTGCATTTTCCATAGAATCAAATTTACCCTTGTATTATATAGTTTTTAAGGGTTAAATTAACCATAAAATGAGCAGAATCAGAGTTAAGCCAAAGCTGAAAAAGAACCACCACCAAATCATTACAGTTTCCCACACACTTTAATGACTCTCAGAAGTTATCTCCCTTAAAGATAGAATCCCACCGACAACTGCCTCACTTTGATTTGGCTCCTTCAAATTGGTCCAGCATATGGCATGGCCAGAGCTTTGCAGCTGTACCCCCAGGATTATAAAAAGAAAGGTTTCATCCATTCTGGAATCTCCCCTGTTAGAAAAACACATTCAATATAAATGAAAGGTCAGGGGTGAGTAGATTGTGCTTCAAGTAAGTTTTGAATACAATTGCCATCTAGTTTTTGCAGTCTGCAAAATTCTTCTTTAAGTGAATAAATATGTAGGGCAACTCTCCCTTTACCTTGATCAGCATCTAACACCAACCTGACACTTAGAATTAAATTAGAGAAACAAAACTGGATACTTTGAGACTTGAGGGCTGATTATACTACTAGAGCTAAAAGAGGATTTAAACTCTTCTCTTATCCCACTTAAATCTAACTAGGTATAAACTCTCCATTACTGAGGAATAGAGGTGTGTCTGCAGAAGTGGAGGTTCCCCTTGATGTTCTTGGACAAGGAAACCTAATCCTTTTTTTCTGACACACATGGTTGCAATAGAAACCGTTCTTCAATTGCCAGTCTGGTTCTAATCTGTTGTTTCTAGCGGGGGAGGATTTGCAGGGAATGTTAAGAAGAGAGCAAAATTACCAGAACTTACTGTAAGTGTTGATGAGAAATCAAATTTTAAACAAGTGTTCAAAATTGTAAGTATGAAGGTATGTAGACACATATAATGTATGCTATAAGTATAGGACTATAACATTTTGTTATCTTAAGTATATTTAAAGACTGCTTTTAGTACAACATTTATATCTCATTTTACTGAAGTTATTCAGTTTACTCAAGTGACAGCTGTGGTAAAATATAATCATTAAACACAAGAAAGCATCATTGAAACAACACTGTTGGAGAATGAGGTAGTCCGTAAGTGAATTTTCCATGGAAGTGAATTTACCACTGTATTACATAAACTTTTAAAATGTTAACAATTTTTTATGGAAACATTCCAAAAGTGTAGTATAGAATTTTTTTTAAAAGGTAAACTAACATATAATCTTTCCCTGCAGATTCATGGTTACCATATTTTATTTTTGCAGTACTGAGGGTCAAATTCAGGGCCTCATGAGTGCTAGCAAAGTGCTCTACCATTGAGCTAATCCCCAGCCCTATTTTTTTCTTTTTTTTAAATTTTGAGACAGGGTCTCACTAGGTTGCTCAAACTGGCCTGGAATTTGTGATCTTCCTGCGTTGGCCTCCCAAATAACTGAGATTACAGGTCTGTACCACCATGCCCAGTTCATGGTTATCTTTATTAGAAATGCTTAAATAAGCTAAATACATGTATATTGCTCTTCTTAAAAGATAGTTAACAATGGTGACTTTTCATTCTTTCCCCAATATGAAAATGCTGTGAAAAAGTACAGACTGATACACTTTGGATAGGTCCCATCAACTGTTTCCTCTAGTTATAAAATGTACACCAATCTTACATAATAAGTTGTGTAATGTGTTAAAATCAAATTTAGATTTAAAACATGTGCCTACTTGAGCTGGGGATGTGGCTTAGTGGAAGAGCACTTGCCTAGCATATGTGAGGCACTGAGTTCTATCCTTAGCACCACATATAAATAAATAAAATAAAGGTTCATTAACAAATAAAAAATATTAAAAAAAAAAAGACATGACTACTCTGTGGAAGGCACAGCACTATTCTAGGTGCTGGGGCGGGTAAAAGTTGTAAAATTCTTCTACAGTTATAAAAACTGTATGGTGTTGCCCAAGAAACAACCCAGCTGACTGACATTCAAGACACTAGGTCATCAGCATGGTGTGAAATGCCATTTTTTTTTTCTAATAATGTCTTAAATTTTACAAAATTACTAGTTTTTAAAAATTAGTATATTGAGGTAATCAGATTTGTGTTCTGATAAACATGCTTTAGCCGGACTAAGTCTTGGAAATATCTTTTATGAAAATATTACCAGTCAAGTCTGAGATAATAATACCAAGAACTACTGCTTGAGAATATAAAGTGGGTATGCATTTGACAGCTTTTGAGCTTTCTTTTTAACAAAAATTATTTAAAAAAAAAAAAAAAGATGTGACTGCTCTGGGGAAAGCACAGCACTATTCTAGGTGCTGGGGAGGGTAAGAATTGTAAAATTCTTCTACGATTATAAAAACTATGGTCTTTGCCCAAGAAACAATCCAGTTTTTCAAGTTTCTATCTTGCAATCTGGGTGTCAGAAGCCTAGTTTAGCTAATTCCTAGGGTCATATAATCTAGTACCAAAACCAGAATTATAATATTTGCTATATATATGAATATCAAACATTCAAGAACTTGATTGACAAAGCTACATTTTACAATGGATATTCTATATCCTTACTCCTGGCAAGGTCTCTATTCTAGCCTTTAGTAATGCCACATTCTTTATGTTCTCCAGTGTCTCCTGACTACTTTATTTCCATTAACTGACAACTTCTACACCATAAACTCTATCTGGTGGCCTCAAAGATTCCTTTGGCTTCAATTACTATGTTTTGTAGTTCAAACTTCTCTCTCAAATTGCAGACTCATGTTATCTATTTAAAGGGCATCACAGCCGGCCCAGTGGAGCACGCTTGTAATCCCAGCACTTGGGAGGCTCAGGCAGGAGGATCGCAAGTTCAAAGCCAGCTTCAGCAACCTAGCAAAGCCCTAAGCAACTCAGAGATACCCTGTTTCTAAAATAAAATACAAAATAGGGCTGGGGATGTAGCTTAGTGGTGGACTGCCCCTGAATTCAATCCCCAGTACCAAAAACAATAAATAAATAAAATAATAATAATAAAGGGCTTCACATTTGGAAATAGAACCTCAAATTTAACAAAAAAATTGATGTTTTGTTGAGGAATGGAATTTGATTTCCTTAGCTTGCCTTCCCCCTTTACCCCTTTAATTCCTTCCCTGCTCACTTCTAATTACACCAATTTTGCTTAAACTTCACCAGTGTTTTGTACCCTTATGAGATTTTATTGTATGGTTTATCAAGTTTGTCTTGCCCTGCTACATTTCAGCTCCTTAATATTATAGGCATTTCTTATATACTTATTTACAACATCTCCCCTTGGGAATTTCCAGTATTTTGTTGGATCAATCAACAAAATATACAAAGAAATTCTGAAGCATCTCTTCCAATTATATTTTTACTGATTCTTACTGAAGACTTTTAGGTGCATTAATAGAAGCAGGACCGTATTAATGCTTCCTATAATGTAACCCCAGTATCTTTCACCAGGTGTCACCTTCTTCTCGAAGCAGTCTCTGCACCAGGATGGAGCACCACAGTCCTGTCCAAACTTGGTATCTGCTTCTATAATACCTCATCAGTGTTCACCATTTATTTGTTACCCATTAGGCTGTACATTTCTGGATGGCAAGGTACATACGTCTTTCTTTACACCTTCACTAGGCAAAGCTTGCAGACCTAATGAATTAATATGCCACATAGGTCTCAAAAAGCCATCTAATCGTCCTCTAAGAAAATCAGGTGCCTTCATTTCTACTGAAACCTTTAAAAAGTTGCCCCTGGATGGCCAAGATTAAAAAAATAACCTATTTGACTTTCTTCCCAGTAGAAAGCCCTACTATTTAAATACTCAGACCACAATTTATATCCCCTAAGATTCTCCCTCAAGGAAGTCTACACAAAGATGAGGAATCCGGGAAAAGCCCAGCCCACTCGCACCTTGTTCTAAACCCACCTGGTCGGCAACAGGCACTGGTCCTAGCAGCAGCCTGAGGCCAAACCCAAGGACATGCGCATGCGCAACCAGCGAAAGGCGCTGTGGCCTGGGACCGGCTCTTTAAACAGACGTCATCCTGAACAAGACGGCTCCGCCCTTCTCAAGATGGCGCTGCTCCCAATGCGGAAGGCGCGTGGGTGCTGGAGCTTCATCCGGGCACTTCATAAAGGACCTGAAGCAGCTCCCGCTCCACAGGTAACAGAAGTCGGCCCTTCTCTCATCGGTTTCCCATCCTACGAGCTCACTCTTATCTCCTTTTCTCTCATTCCACTTATTTCTCTCTTCCCGCTTTCTCGGGAGAGTACCCGTCCGTTTCTCTTCTAAAACCCACTCGCCTATCACTGCCCGCCTACTCGGAGCGTGGCAACGTTGCAAATATACGTGATGACGCAAGGCTCTCGGTGAAAGGAGCGCGCAGCCGCCTGACCATGTGACCTCCTCGAGTATCCCCACGAGGATTGCGCAGCGTCTGTTCCTAGGCAACGCGGGAAGCCAAGTCTTGTGACGTTGTTAGAACTCACACCTGGTCATTCTAGGACTGCTCTCTTGCTCGAGGTTCCATGTTTTTAACCTTCCTTTCCCCATCTGAAAGGCAGGAGCCAGCGGAGAAATTAGAGAAGGCGTCTTGTTAGAACGGGGAAGTTTAGATTGGTGTAGCCGTTTGTCCTTCTCTGGCAGTGTGGTATTACACACACACACACACACACACACCAATTATCTTGCGTTGTTGTTCCTTCTTGTTGATCCATAGGTTAGGATTTGTGAAAGAATGACTGCAAGTTGCCAAAGTGAGTCGTCCTGTCCTTCGCCTGACAGCACTGCTGTTACTATCTTTCTAGTCGAGCTAAGAGCACCACACGGCTTTCCCGTCAGTCCGTATTTGGAATTTTATCCTCCCGGGAAAATGGGGGTTGGGGTTACCGTGCCGTTCATTCAGGCATTTACCAAACGTCTTCCAAATGTGGGCTCAGTAGTAAACACTTTGACAATACGCTATCTATGGAGGTACTCTCTGAAAACTAGAGTGGGGACGTGAAATTCTGTGATTATTTCCTGACACCTTGCATATTCATTGTCATTAATGCCTAGGTGTGACGTGAGGATGTCACGGTGTAACTGGTGTGTTCGAAAGAGCTGTAGACTGAAAATTAGGAAACAGAGGTCCAAATCTTCATCTGCCACTTGCTAGCTGTGTATATGACAAATCACAATCCCTCTGGGCTTATTTTCTCTAACGAATCCAGTGGAGTAAGAATTGTACTGGTGGGTATGTTAATGTACTTTGGAGCCTTGGAAGATCTATGACTCCAAGAAAAAGTAAAGCAAAGGAAAGCTAGTGAGAGTATATGAAAACCAAGATTTAAGTTCGACTTATTTTTCTAATCATCTCAGAAATTACTTAATTTTACAAATTTCTGTTTTCTTCATTGATGATAAGCCTTAGAATTCTTGTAAGAATAGGGAACATATATACTGGAAAGCTCTTTGTCAGCAAACAACTATTCAAATGTTATTTTAAATTTTAGGAAGCAATGTTAGGTAAGAATTGATCCTAATTTACTTCATCAAATACTCTCTTCAAAGTTTAGGAGTTTGATTGTTCAGAACCAGAATTAATCAACTATTTGTAGCCAAGGACATATTAAAATGACTAAACCTAGGACACAAACCTTCCTTCATTCCAAACTAAAGAATTAATGGTGCCATGAGAGTACAGAATCAAAGAAAGAAGAAAAAGAAATTAGAATCCACTAATGATTGCCCAGGGAAAATTAGGACACTAAATCATTATAAAAGCTAAAGAAAAAAAATCAAACCTCTACTATTGTTTCAGTGGCATTTATGAATAGGGTTATTCTTAATCAACTGTTAATCTAGCTTGTTTCAAAATGTAGACTTTCAGAAATATATTAGTGTTTCCAAATCTTTAATTTAGCTTTGAGTAGAGTAAGAATGAAATGTATTTTTTTCTCATGTGTGTAACTCTATATCATTTCAGTTATTTAAAATGATGGTTTGAAAGATTAATGCAGTCTTTTGAAAGACTAATTAAAAAAAGATAACAATAGTATCCGTAGTATGATTACAAATATTATGTTTACATATAAATACTTATTTAAATATATACACTGAAGAAAAGGTGGAAGGAGACACCATTTTAAACTTTTTTGTTGTGTTTTGATCTTCCTAAAGAGTGGATTAAAAGTAATTTTTCTTTAAGCATTATTTTTCACATGTTCTAAACTGAATATATATAATACTTTTATAACCAGAAAAAAATTTGAATTCACAAATCTCCCTACAAATCTGTAGTCATTAATACTGTTTGTGGTATTTTAGGGTTCTAAGAGAGATACTTGTCCTATGGTGCTGTTATTAAAATGGCCTCAGAAAGGACTACTAAAAATTTATGGCCACTTTTCCTATGTGTATCTTCTTTTTCTCTCGAAAAGCCTCCTTTGAAGTCAAAGGGATTTTGTGAACAGATGCAGAAATATGTGAAGGAAGAATTGGATTCTTAAGCCAGATGCATTAGACATTTTTATGATATCTCATAACCTTTGTAGAAAACAAAAAAAAAATATTTTGCAAGAGTATATTACAATAGATAGAAATGTGTATTTATCATGTGGATGATTTTTATCAATAACCAAAAAATAGCTGTTACTTGTTATTGGTTTGGGCTTTGCACCTACCCCCTGAGGTGGAAAGCAAAAGTGGATGAGTCATAGTGGTGCTCTGTTGGAAACTGCCACTGATAGAGTCTTTGATTCTAAAGTTGTTTCAATGTTTTGGAGAATGTTAGTTTGTTTGTTTGTTTAGGTGGCATTGGGGATTTAAACCAGGGGTACTTTACCACTGAGCAACATCTCCTAACCCTATTTAGTTTTTATTTTGAGACAGGGTCTCATTAAGTTGCTTAGGGCCTGGCTAAGTTGCTGAGGCTGGCCAAACTTGTGATTCTCCTGTCTCAGCCTCCCAATTGTCTCCTTCATAAAAAACTTGGCATTGGGGATCTTTGTGGTAGATGTAGGGTTTTGTTCAGATTAGGGAGAGATGGGCTGGGATGTATCTTAGTGGTAGAGCGATTGTCTAACATGCAAAAGGTCCTGAGTTTCATCCCTTCTACTGAAAAAAAGAAAAAAGTGTGTGTGTTGGGGGGGGAGTTGTCCAGGAATAACAGTGTATTACACCATACTCATTGTGGGATGTCTACGATTTATATGAAAATGGTTTATTTTGCCAGGTGTTGCTTGACAGAAAACTGTTGAAATCTGATGAGATGAGAGTAGTCACAGAGTCAGAGGAATGAAAATCTGACATGTTTTATTTAAATGCTGGTGGTATTAGGTAAATTTAAGCCTGTCATCATTGGGCAAACACAAGATTCATACTTCTTTAAGCACTAATTCATGATTGTATTGTGCAAAGAGTGAAATATTGTTGGTTAGTGGATTTTTGCGAGAATATTTATAATCATTTAGTTGAAGTATAAAATGTCCACATTGTAATGCAGTTGAGCAACATGCTTCATTATTAGTTATTCTTAGCCTAGGTTTGGTCAGTAGTAACATATACTACTATCATACATTTCTGCTATTAATGATCCCTAAGTATAGCCATTAGATGAAGGAATCTTGTCTAAAAATAGGCACTATATTAAATATCTGATCTTGTGTTTAATCCTCACAAGTCTTTTTAAACTTTTTTATTTTAACACATCAGACTTAAAAGGTTGCAAAATTAGTCCAGGAAGTTTCTGGGAACCCTTCACCAAACTTTGTCTTGCTTAATCATAACATAATTGCCAAAGCCAAAAAATTAACATTGATACAGTACTATTAATTCAGCTATAGATCTACTTTACAATTCACTAGTTTTCCCACTAGTCATTTTCCTGGTCCAGGATCGAATACAGGACCCTATATTGCATTTAGTTGCCATGTCTTCAATCTGTATCATTTCTTCAGTCTTTCATGACTTTGGCACTTTGGAAGAGTACTGGCCAGTTATTTGGTAGAATGTCTCTCAATGGGTTTTTCCATTGATTCCTCCTGATTACACTGAGCTCATGGATTTTGACAATAATACACAAAAGAGATGTTGTTCATAACAAGGCTTTATAGCAGGTATTAAGCATGAGGAAAAAGGCTTTAGTTAAGAAGTTGTTCAATGTAATAGTTAATGAATGATGGGTTTGGGATGCCAAATTTTACTTTGGGGATTTCATTCTATATTGTGCAATTCCTGTTTATTGTAGATCTGTGATCCTAAGGACATTTAATTGTGGTAGTGTTCTCAGTGATATTTCCCTTACTCTTCTCTGCCCATATTGTCCAAGCAACACACAACATGAGCTAATCAGAAGGGAAACCTTTCAGGAGCTGCTGTAGCCATCTGAGAGTTGTACTAGTTGGTAACTGCCAGTTCGATCAGGCTACTTCATCTTTGTGATTTTCTTAAATGGGTGTTGTATGAGTCTACACCACAACTCCTTTTCATCTCATTCACTGAGTCCATTTGTTTAAAATGCTCTTTAGATTGGTTGCTCATGTAAACTTAGTTTATATAAATACTAGTACTTCAGTTTTTTGAAAAATATCTCTGAGCAACAAATGAAAATTACTGAGGGTGAATGCTGAAAATATAGAGAAGCAGTAGATAAATGCTGAGGATTTATGCTAGCATCTCTGATGGTATCCACAGCCAGGAGTGCTGGAGAGAGTGGTGCTGCTGACCCCAATTCTTTTTCAGTATTTCTTTTGCATAACTGCAGCTTACAGAAAAATTGTCTATGGAAACTGATACAGATCACACACACACACACACACACACACACACACACACACACACACTTCGTGCACCTACCCCCTGAGGTACAAAGCAAAAGTGCATGATGAGTCATAGTGGTGCTCTGTGAGAAACTGCCACTGATAGAGTATTTGATTCTAAAGTTGTTTTAATGTTTTGGAGAATTTTAGAAAACAATTATCTTGCATAAAAAAACTTATTTCTCTTTATCTTTCAGAAAAGGAACTAACACTTAGCTAATACCTGTTATGTGGTATAGCCTCATGATATGTGCTATAAGTGCTTTATCTTCTTTACTTCTTCCAATGATCTTGTAAATAGTATTCTACCTATTTTAATAAAACAGAAACTAAAAGAGATTAAGGAATTTTCTCAAGTCACAGAGCTAGTAAAGAGAAGTGCCAGGATCCCGCTCCAGTTTGCCTGTGCTTTTCCTACTTGATCAGTAGTCATCTCTTACTGAAGAAATTTTACATGAACACCTGTTAGAACATGAAAGCACACCTTTTCTGTCTAAGAAGTAGAGGAGTACCTATCACCTACCTGTTCAATTTCTTTCTCTCCATTGCCCTGACACAGTCTTGGATTGCTTGCTTGCTTTTTCTTGGGATTGAACCCCGGGACACTTTATCACTGAGCTACATTCTCAGTCCTTTTTATTTTTTGATTTTTGAGACAGGGTCTCACTAAGTAGCCGATGCTGTCCTCAAATTTGCCATCCTCCTGCTTCAGCCTCCCAAATTGCTGGGATTACAGGTGTGTACCACTGTACCCAGCCAATCTTGGATTTCTTAAAATGTAGTTTGAAAAATGTTGCAGGACCACACATGATAGATGAATTATTTTCAGGGTGTTGCCCTGTAAATGAATGGTTTGGGGGTATTTGCTCTGATATGCATGTGTTTTATAACTAAAATGTAATCATCTGCATATCTTTAGCTACATGAGTACAGGAAATAAAAGCAAACGATTTTTCTTCCCTCTTTCACCTTTCATTCCTTTCTTTTTTCTTACAGCTTACTTTTGCATAGTGTACTGATCTTTGTGCACAGAAATGATGGTACAGAGTCACTCTCAGCCAAGGTAACTAGTCTGGTCTCCAGCCTCCACACAAATGGTACTTACTCCACTTCTGCTCTTGATTCTATTCTACCACTACCACTCTGGAGTTTCTCTTCTGAAGACCTCAGGCCTAAGTCTTCCTCCTAAATTTCCATTTTCCATAGGAAAAATTTATTCATTTAGGATAGAAGCCACTCTGCCATAGTGTGAGACACTAGCTGCAGAAAGACGATTTATAGGCACAGAGATGATACACTGACTCCAGCTGGACTTAATTTAATTCTGGCGTTTACAATTTTCTCTCTATATCATTGCTTAGTGGTATCCTATCTTTTATTGCCAGTTGAGGGCATACTACTTTTTCTTAAATTCCCTGCTTCCTGAACAAAGCAAGGTCATTTCTAGGTCTTTGCACTGCCCTATCATTTGAGTTATACTGGTCCTCTAATCATTTACCAAAATTCACTATTGCTCTTTTTTCTTGGCATATTTTTTTCTTGGCACACATTCTTCTCCTCCTCCTTCTCCTCTTTTCTTCTTTTTCCTTTCCTCTTCTCCTTCTCCTCCTCCACCTCTTCCATCTCTTCCTTCTCCTCCTCCTCCTCCTTCTTTTTGAGCTACCTTCCACTTCCAGTTGAACTTCTGTCTTGGCTAACAATCTGTCTTTTTTACTGCCCCTTTGCCTCCCCAAAATCAGAGTTCAACCCGATTTCTAACCCTGAAGACTCACAACTTGTTTTTTAGCATCCCTTGCTGTCTATGCCAGGACACTGATTTGTATTCAGGGATGTCCATTTATCCTCTTGTTTTGATTGTGACTCATCATAGTACCAGATAACTCCACTGAGAATAGAGCCCTGAATGACTTTGGTTAGTGTTATTTCTTGTCTCCATTTTTTGGAATGGTAGTTGTAGATTTTTCAGCAAGATAGTTGGAATTATAAATAAAATAACAGACCTCACCTTGTAAAATATTTTCCAGTGAGATCTTTGTCCTTCGTTTATAATATCATTTTCTAATACAGTCCGTCCTACTTTCCGAAATGTTCCACCCTTATCATTTAATTCTGAGGATAACATACAAAGTTGTACTATTTAGCCATCTAAAATTTTTACTTACTGATTAAACTTTCATTGTACCTTCTCTCTCTCTTTTTTTCTTTCTCTCACCAGTTCTGTAATGTAATAACGTTGAATCTAAATATGTAAATACCAGTGTTCTTTCACATTTTAACTCAGGGGGTATTATTCTACTTGCATTTTAATTAGTTTAATTTTTAATTCAGTTTTGGACCCTGGTCTGATAGAAATGTGATCATTTCAGTTGTTACTAAACAGGATGATAATGGGGGAAAAGGGGAGGGATAATAATAGTGAATATTCATTGAATGCTTGCCATATGCCAAGCATAGCTTGAAGCACCTGATGTACATTAGCTCTTTCAATCCTCAGAATTCAACCAGGTAGGTGCTAATATGAACTATTTTACAGATGAGGATGCTGTGAGGGTACATGACTCACCTAACATCATCACCTAGCAAGTGTCAGATCCAAAAATGTAAACCTAGTAAGCCCGATTTCAAGCCCTGTGCCCTAACTATAATAAAATGGTTGCGAATCCTGAAACAAATTACATGTTAATTCACTGATAATTGCCTTGCAACTTTCAAATATGTCCCTGAAAGCCACTCATTTATCTTGCTATCGTGTCATGCAGAGTAGAAACTATAAATTGTCCTTTGTTGTTGCTGTTCTTATGGTCTTATTTGGCTGGATGAATTATTAGAAAGGAGCAAAAACTGTCTTCTAAATTTATCTCTATGTCTCCATTTGGCTACTGCCACTAAGATTACCGTGAATAATATAAGGGCTTTTAACAAGTGAGTCCCCAGGTGCATGTAGGAAGTTCTATTTATACACAGTCCATAGCTAGAAGGTCAATGTGGGCAGAGCCCTAAAGGCACAAGGGAGGTGGTGAGCGCTAAGGCTGATGAATGACCAGGGGACCACTATCTAGGGTCTCATTGTGATTTATGGCGAGAGTACTTTCTTTAAGAAGTAGCAGAGGTACGAAGTGGGAAGGTGAGAGACGAAAGTAATTAGTGCTGTGGACCATTGCTTCAAGGGCTAAGGAAGACTTTTTTCCTAAAGTATTCTCACTTGAAAAAGTTATAAAAGAGGTCTCTAATTCACTAATTATAGACTTATAGGTGTATTATTACCACTGATGCTGATGCTAATTAGGATGCTGATGAGCCTTTAAAATTAGCACCATTGAACAGAGTTGATTTTATGCACCAAACAAAGGGTTCCTTTTGAGCTTTTACTTATATTCCCCATGAACAGAGACCATACAGACCATTCTACTTTATATTCATTCAGCCCCACTGTTTATTCCCTGTGTTACTTTGGGTACCTTTTTTGGAAGCAGAAGAATATAATAGTGAAGTGAAATGGATCTGTTTACTCAAATCACCGATTTGGATTCTGTTACTCCATAGAGAGAACGATCTAAGCAGCCAGTTCTAAAAATTACTGCACAAGAGAAGAGGACTCTTGAGCTTACAATAGAAGGTAGAGTCACAACTGAGGTATTAAAGACCAGGTTATGGGAAGTTTTTGCCAGTCGGGAGAAAGCACCTGGTTGTCCCCCAATGGATGCTAGTTACCTTGCCGCTTGAGTTGTGAAGAAAATTTTCTCTCGGCAAGTAACTTTGACTTTTCCAGTGGCTGGCAGCAGTTTAGCCACCCCATTATCACCAAACTGTAAAATATTCAGACTCAGTAACTTCGAGAAGCTAGTTTTGTTGAGGATAAATATTTACATCATAAATTTGACTATTAAAATGTGGCAAAGCAGAAGGTATATGACTATTTGGATCAATCAAGCCTGAGTCCACTGCATATTATCTCTCTAATGCCAGGCAAGTTATTTGACCTCACCAAACCTGTTTTCTTATCTGCAAGGTGTTAGTAATATTCACATTGAAGGAATTTTACATAGATTTGAGATCCTGCCACATACACACACACACACATACACACACACACACACACACACACAATGTCCCTTGGCCAGTGCATAGTGCTCAGTGGATCTTCCATGCTTGATGATGATTAGTTCTTCAATAATATATAAGAACCTCAGCAAATTTTCTCTCTATTCTTATCGATCTTAATAGGTTCTTAAATAGAATTTCCCATCCCCTAACTTCCTGACCAGATTACTCTCCCCAAAATAGAGTAGTAATTTTCTTGTTCCTTTGCTCAGAAACTTCTGGGAACTTCTCATAAAGGCTACAGTCCCTATAGCCTAATATTTAAGACCTTCTGCAGTCTGGATCCAAAAGTAGTCCTCTAGGCCATTGCTATCTTATATGGATCCTTTGCTTTGTTTTTCAAAAAAATTCCAAGTTTTCTCAGATTGTTCCCTTTTGCTTCTCAGATTGTTCCCTTTTGCCTTCTTCCCATCCTTGTCTTTCTGCATTTTACTGCCCTTTAAAAACAAAAAGCCTTGAATATGAATGACACCTCAATAAAGTGAGTTAAAACAAACAACAACAAAACTCATATAAAGGCTCCAGGAAAATTTGTTCTGAACCTGGAGATGATCGCTCACATTTTGAAATTACGGAGGACCTTTCTTATAGAAGGTGTGATTGACCAGGCAGTATGTTCTTTGAGGACACCACCACCAGCTATGAAAAAGGGAAGTGTCTTCCTGTTGAGCTTTAGCTATGATAGCTAAATGTGCAAGAAATGAGTTATTACTTAGATCTTTGTCATGATAATTCCTGTCATTACTGAAGTATTTAATGAAAATCAAAATCAGTGAGGTAATACATGAGAAAGTGCTTATTAGCATTGATATCAAGCATATTGTTGAATATAAACTATACATTTTATGTATTTATGAGAGATGTTCAGTGTTTGTTGCAGTTAATAAGTGGTATTATTATTTCTCAAAGTAGATATTTATAAGTTATTGAAAGATAATACCAATTTTATTTTGATGATTTTCCAAGTAGACTAGGCATTTCTAACTTGTTGCCATAACTGACTTTTATTTCTACTCTAGTCCTAATTTTATTTTTCACAGGTACTGCTAATTGTACTGGGACCTTTTATTGTACCGAGGTTTGTTACCTCTGTATATGGAAAAATGTAGACATATTTAGGGTTAAGATTAAAAGATTTATTTTGACCATAGGTTTCCTCAGAAAGCTATATAGTTAAATACATACCCTATATTATCTCTATGACAAATGGTATCTTGTTTTTTGCTATTGTAACCAAGGACTTACTTTCTTTACCTCAAGAAGGAGATTTTAAAAATTCATTAATTATATTGACATTGCCTTTTCTTGCACTCTTACCCAATTTAAGTCTCTTTAAAGCAACTTACAAAGCTATGCCTCATACCTTTGCTCTATAGATATTGGTATGCTCAGTATAGACATAGGAAAAAACCCAAAGTCACTGCATTGTTACATGGTATAGACAGTAAGGCCTTTGTAAGCTTCCAGTTTAATGCAACCTTACTTTTCCTTGCACTATGATAAGTGGAGTGATACAGATTTTATATCTACATGACTTAGATATTGCAAAGAATTTGTATTTCTTCTTTTACAGTGGCTAGTGGTATTTGGCAGTTGGTCAGGAAAACTTTATTGGTATACTTACTAACTTGTCATATGTGTTTAATAAAACCTTCAACCAACCTAGCATAATCACAGGACTGTCATGGAATATTATGTCTGATAGAGATAAGAGGATTAATTTATCTTCCCGACAAATTTTCATCTTAGCATATTTGGGTTGCTACAACAAATACCATAGACTGTGTAGTTTAAACAATGGTTTATTTTTCACAGTTGGGGAGGCTGGGAAGTCCAAGATCCAGGTGCTTGCAAAGTCTGTATCTGGTGAGGGCATACTTCCTAATTCATAGATGGCTGTCTTTTTGTTATGTCCTCACATGGTGTAAAGAACAAGTTAACTCTCTTGGGTCTCTTTTATAAGGGCACTAATCTCATTCATAAGGGTTCCCTTATAATAACCTAATCACCTCCTGAAGGCCCTACCTCCAAATACTATCAAAGTGGAAGTTAGATTTCAACGTATAAATCTTTAGGGATACACAAATATTGTGTATTTCAGTCTGTGACTTTAGTGGCCAGACATGTTGTAAAATCTAGAACCAGTTTCCATAAATCTTTAAATGTCTTGGAGATTCCAATGTTTCAGCATCTACATGACATCTAATGTACTGTTTTTCACATTCTAAAATACAACAGAAATTCTTTAGCTGACCATGTGTCCTTAATTTTGATTGGGAATATATTAACATATTTATGATTCACATAGAAACACAGCTTGCCTTAAGTCTTATTGTTTTCTATGTAACTTGCAGACTTTTTGGTTCGGTTTCCATGATACCTGTCTTTTTTGAAAGTCACATACCCACTTTTAGATCAACTATGTGGGTATAGGATCAGTCAACTTCCATTGGACCACATGTTAGAAGGGAGAGAGAAGTGTGATTCTTCAAAAGGGAGTAATAAAGCCAGGCCTACTGATGTGGTTACTGTCAGTTAAATAGTACTTAAATTTGTGTCTTTTACCAGGAGACCAATAAAAAATGCATGTGAAGAAGGAAAATAATTTAAAAAAAAAAATCAGGATCTTTTAAGCCTCCCTAGGTCCAACCTTGGAGAAGAGTCCAGAGGTGAAGAATTCAAAAGGGAAACAGGTGAGAAAAGAATCATTATTATTGGTACTGAAAGTTAATTGCAATGAGACAAGTGGTGAGAAAGAGAGGATTACTCTTGAAGAGCCTGACTGGGCAGGAAGCGTCAGAGAGGGTAAAAAATGGCCTTATCAAGTAAAGTTTTTGGAGGTGGGATATTTGGGGATGGAAGAAATTTGGCCATGACTGTAAGTCTGCCAAGATGGAAAATTTGAAAGGAAAGAAATGGAAGAAAGGCAGTCCAGAGCAGATGATGGAACATTAGGAGGCACTGATAACTCTAAGACTGGGAGAAAGGTAGAGATAGGTGTGGGTCTAATGAGATTTCTGGGAGTAGTATGAGAAATGAGTAATGAATAATTACTTTATTTAGAGGGCTTAGTCCTAAGGAGATGGTATAGGTTGGTGGGTTAGTGTATGGACTCAGAAATCTGATTCTCTATACTCAAATCCACATTCTTCAATTTCATAATTGGATAATGGAAGTTAGTGTCCTTTGATGAATTACTGAATCTCACTAGTCTTCATTGTTTTATTTCATCTATAAGATGAGGAAGAGCATAGAGTTAAAATCTTGGATTCTATAGCCAAACTACCAGAGTATGAAGCTTCTCACTATCAATGTGACCTTGTCAAGACACTTAACTTTTCTGTGCTCTAATATTTCCATCTGCAAAATGGAGACAATAATAGTATCTACCTTACAAGGCCACTCTGAGGATTAAATGAGTTAGTATGTATGGGAATGTAGAATAGTATCAGCCACATTATATAAGTTTATTTAGAGGGTTTGATAAGCAGCATTATAATTTAATTATGCATTGTTTTGAGATTTTTTAAACTGCTCAGCTCATAAGGCATTCAAATATAGAGTGAGCTCCTAGGTATTGACCTCCAGGGTTGAATTTTGCTTGCCTATTGGGACATAAGGGTAGCTGAGGTTGCTCATGAGCACATAGTCCGGGTGACAACCTTAAGAATAGGCTGGAAAGGGAAGAAGAGAGCACAGATAGGGACTGCTGGACCAAGAAAAAATGGAAAAAATAAGAGGCTCTGGTTTCTAAAGGAGTTTGAAGAGCAACTGTAGTGCAAACAAAAGCAAAGCATGAAATAGTTGTAAGGTGGAAGGTTGCACACTGAATTTATGGTGTCAAAAATGAAGCAATTGTGTGATGAAAAGGTTCCAGTATAGGACATGGGAGTAAATGGTTGAAATTGAAGAGATCAAACAAATGCATGAAACTCTAATGTATTGGATAGATAACATACCTGATAATTGAAGTCTTCTGGTAATGGAAATTGAGGTAGAAAGAGAACCAGCTCCTAATCCTATTATCAATTTAAGAGAATATTCAAGTGATGGGAAGATAAAAAGAGCTGAACAAGTGTAAACATCTGCTTTTGTTTATGCACCCTATTTGTACAATTTGTATTCACTGTCTCCTGGGCTATTCAATGATTCTGTTTGGGGAAATATTATTTGGATATGTCACCCCGTGAATTCTTCATCTCTTCATAGAAGTTATAAAGTCATGAATATATGTTATGTATTGATTTATTTATAAACTATTCATTGAGCACTGTGTACTATGTTTTGGAGATAGACCAATGAAGAACACAGACAAAAACTTACATTCTACTAGTAGAAAAAGACAGAGCAAGTAATTAAAATCCATAGTATGTTAGGTGATAGAAAGTGACAGAAATATGTTAAGCAAGGACGAGAGATAGAAACTGCTAAGGGATATTGTATTTTTTAAGTTAGGTGGTCAGCAAGAGTCTCCAAGAAGGTGATTTTTGATGAAAAAGCTGAAGGTGGTGATATGTACATGGTGTATATCTAGGGGAGAAGCAATCCAGGAGAAAAAATGACAAGACCATGAAGTAGGTCCTCAACTGGCATGCCTAAAGACCAGCACAGAGGCCCAGTAAGACTGAAAGAAAGTGAGCATTTTCTTTATTTAATACTGTAGAGTTGTCCTTTGATATTCTCAGAGGGTTGTTTCAAGGACCCCCTGCAGATACCAGAATTCTAACAGGAGACTAATAGAGAGTGTAAGTGGGGAGGTTGATTTTATAGAGCCTTAGAAGCAATTATAAAAACTTTAGTCTTTACTGGCATTGAGTTGGGAAATTATAGGAAGGCTTTGTGTGAGGGTAATGATATGATCTGACATAGGCTTTAAAGCCTCACACTGTTAGGATAAAAAAAAGAATATAGAGGAGCAAAAGTAGAAGCAGAAAGACCAGTTAGGAAGCCAATGTGAGATCCAAGTAAAATGATGGTAGCTTAGACTAGTGTGGATGGTGGAGATGATTTCGTAAGGAGAGATTACACTCTGGATTTGTTTGTGGTTTTTGTTTTAAATTTTTTATTGTCATGTTATACCCAATAGTGAGATTCATTAGGCCATATTTGTACATATACAAACAATTTGATCAGTCTCATTCCCTTTCCCTCCCCTCATTCCTCCCCCGATCCACCTGATCTAGTGAATTGATCTCCCTTCTATTATTGAAATAATAATCATATTAATTATAATTGTATATAAGCATTATGCTTATGTGAGCAGGACTCT
The DNA here is from genome assembly GCA_020662805.1 of Glaucomys volans. Classification (NCBI taxonomy): domain Eukaryota; kingdom Metazoa; phylum Chordata; class Mammalia; order Rodentia; family Sciuridae; genus Glaucomys; species Glaucomys volans. The sequence goes on from JAJEJO010000662.1 coordinate 303,971, forward strand.
TTTGGGTATATTCATTATAATTGTTATATAAGCAGGAGTCATTATGGCATATTCATACATGGATGTAACATAATTTGGTAGATTTCATTCCCCAGGATTTCCCCATGCTCTTCTTTCCAACCTCCCTCTCAATCTCCTTCCTCTACTCTGTTGGTCTCTTTTCTATTTTTGTGAGATACCCCCTCTTGTTTAATACTTATTTTAAAGAAGGTAGAATCAGCAAGATTTTCTGATTAATTAGATGCAGGATGAAACAAAAGGATTGACTGAGATTCCAAGATTTCTGGACAGAGCAACTGGAATGAACTGAATGAATTTACACTTAATGAATGATAAGGACCAACAGGAGCAAAACTTTGGGAAGATAAGGAGTTGATTTTTAGACATGTTGAGTTTAGAAACCGAGTGAACATCTAAGTGGAGATATCAGATAGGCATTAGATATATAAGACCAAAGCTCAGGACAGAGGTGTAGATGGAGATAAACATTTGGGAGTCCTCAGAATAGACTTTTGCTTAAAGCCATGAAATTGGGAATCACCATCTAGACAGTATATTTAGAAAGAAAAGAGGTTCAGATACTAAACCTGGGCTTAACATTGAGATATTGGGATAATGAGAAAAACCAAGTAAGATAGTAATACTCAAATAGAAGAAAAAACAGAAAATAATGCCTTGGAAGTCAAGTTAGGAAAATGTTTTATAGATTGCACACACATGCACACATGTACATGCACATATAAACTACATGCTCATGCACATGCACACACAAACTATGTTATCATTTATGAAGATGGAGTGATCAGAAATACCTTCTGTTTCTCCACTGAACACCATAGTCTCTATTTGCGGGCAAATTTAATTGGGAAGCCAAATTATTAATGATAGTTTGATGAGTACTGAATCAGACCAAGGGAATTCACTAAATCACCTCATTGGCTAAGGTAATTAAGTGTGAAAACTGGAAGATCCATCTCCGCTGTGGGACTCACCTACTCCTTGTGCAGCACATGACTGACGTGTCACAGCCTACTTCCCTTGGACGGTTCTTTAGGTCATCACATTTTCCAGTAGAGTGTCTTTGTCTAAGCTTCTACCCCTCAAGGGAAGGTACTCTTTCTCTAGATTTTTTAATGTGCCTAATCATGATTCTAAGTCTCATCCTCAGAGTTCTTAGATTTTGGAGGTCTACTTTTTTTTTTTTTAATTAAAATGTGGATCTTCTTCTTTGAAATATATATATTTCACATACACACACACACACACACACACACACATACACACACACACACACATTCTCAAGATTTTGTGTACAATTTCACAGGTCCATAAACCTAGGTTAAGAACAACCTATCTCTATCTCTCTTTTATGCAATAAAAGACCTATCTCTCTTTTATGCAATAACTCATAGAAGATAAACATGTTCCTCTTTCAAATACTAGGCTTTCCCTTTCATTGTTGCCTCCTCCCCTGTGTTCAAAACTGTTCTGATGATCCACACCATAGGACTTTTATGGGTATAATGGGGGTATTTCTGATAGGTCATTAAGAAAATCCTCTTGTTTGGGGAATGAGACAGGCTTTCATACCACATTCCTATAATGATTTTATAGTGAAGTTCGAGTGTCTGTTTGTATGGTAGCAGAGATGTCTAAGGCTTCAGCTAGCCAATTTAGCCTTTGGTGGGCATGTGAGAATCTTATTATAATTTGATGCTGCCTAAACATTTAGGAATACACCCACACTCACACATACACACATGTACATACACATATGTACCTACATACACCCATGCATATTTGGTTAAAGTTTTGAATACAGGAAGAGTGAAAATATTTGGCTGAAGGGAGTGAAGAAAGCTTTCCAGAATACTAGCACCCATTTGAACTTCACAGAAAGTATCATGAGAATGTCAGTGATTAGAACTGATCAGATATTTGACTGTCTTTTTCAATCAGCAGATGGATTTGAACCAGATCACCACATCCGTGGTTTAGTTTTGAAAAGAGAGAAAGAAAAAAAAAAGCCAATTATTTGTCTCTTTGTTCAAAGGCCTTTTTTGTATTGTAGATCCCTAAAAAGCTAGTAGAGGAGCCAGCCTTTCACATCCATTAAGGTTAGCCCTGAAACTGTTGAATTTGATCTCTTCCATTTGCCATCTGGATACAGTAGAGAAAGAGCTATTCTGCATTGGGTTGCTGGACACCATCCAGAAAATAATATGTCCGGGCATCAAAGGCTTGAGGCACTTGGTCCAGTCTGTCTAATGATCACAGGCAGGGTCTGCTCTCCAGTTTTGTAGTATGTTTTATTTTTGCAGTGACAATATATATCCCACTAAAATAGATCACAAGGATTACTGCCAACTTGTCAAAGCTAGGAATCTTCTATTATAGACTTCAAAAACGGACCATATATTAATTGGGAAAGGTTGATTTCTAAAATCCATCTCCCTTCATCTCAATCTATCCTTTTCTTATGGACAGCACTTAGAATCTGCAAGGATTCTAATTCATAGTTTGTTTGACTCCATGCCTAAGTCCCAAATTTAAAATGTCCTAAAGATTGACTTCATTTAAAATGGTATGCATCATCCTGTTTATAAGACAGCCCAGTATTGGGCAGCTAATAACCACATTGGCGACCTTCCAGGAATCTGACAACCACTTCTTATTATTCACACCAACTGGAGCCAATTGTGGCTGGATTTTCTTTTATTATTTTTATTATTCTGTTACTTTAAAATGTGGATAGGAAACAAGAGCAGTGGCATGTCCTCTGGTCTCCTGTGGGATTGGGGAGGAGACTTGCATAAGAGGACCCTGTAATGTCAGGGAGCAAGCATATGGCTGTGTTTTAAGGTAGCTGGAGGCCTACTAACTCTTAGCTCTGATACAGCAGACTTTTTCTGGATCTTTGCAGGATGTGCTTCACAATGAATTTACAGCTTCTACAGCAGATAAAATTGTAGGGAATGCTGTTTTATCTGTTACACTGAAAGGAGATAGCAGGAAGAGTTTCCAAATGCTAACCATGAAAATCACTTTCTTTGTGGATGGGAATGGTCCTTAAGCTGCCCGCTACATAATAGAGCAACTCCCAGGTCTCCAAACCTGACCTTGTAAGTGGGACAAGTTCTTGCTGAAATTCGGCTGGGTTACTAAAAGGTGTGTTGTGTACAATAGCACTTGGTCTTATACCTTGTTCATGTTCTCCAGTAAGTCCAAAGTTATTTATTTTGCTCCAGACGTATTGTCAGCACTTCTATCTTCTCACCATTGAGGGACTTAACTCTCAGAATCTTCCATCTTCCTGTTCTTCTCTTCCTTTGGATGCCCTGATATTGAGAACAACAAATAGTTCTCCTAGATTAAGGAAAATAAACAAATCTCCTGCAAACCATAAACCAAGCAAAGCAATGTTGCCGAATTTAACAATATTGCCCCTGCTAAGCCTTGTGCACATACAGCTTCTATTTGGTCACTTTCAGATTAGCCTATTCCTTTCTATAGGTTGGTGTCTTAATTTCCTTGTATATTTACGTGCTCTGAGATCTCTTCTCTGACTTTGAAAAAAGGAATAAAGGATGAGATATAAAATTAGCAGTAGAACCAGACTTCCTGGCCCAACCATACATTGCCTGAGTTGCTTAATCCCTCTGTGCTTTAATCACCTTGTACTGAGAAAGGATGGTGCAAAGTAACATTTGTTTTGCTTTTAATTTTAGTGGAAAACTTCTCACTATAAAATATATTAGCTGTAGAGTGTTTCTTTTTTTGTAGTTGTTATTTATCAAGTTATGGAAGTTTCCCCCCTCTATTTCTGATTGCTATAAAGTTTTTCTTCAAATTCAGAGAATGTACAACTCCAAGAGTGGACAAATATATAATGGCATGTATTCACAGTATGTAGTTCATTCACATTGGTTTATTTCACTAAGTAATAAGCATTTAAATTTCCTCCAGAGGTGGGGATATAGCTCAGTTGGTAGAGTACCTGCCTCGCAAGCACAAGGCCCTGGGTTCAATCCCCAGCACCGCAAAAAAATAAATAAATAAAAATAAATAAATAAATAAATAAATAAATAAATTTCCCCCCTATCTTTTTGTGGCTTGATATCTCATTTCTTTTTGGGGGGAGGTGGGGTACTGGGGGATTGAACTCAGGGGCACTTAACCACTGAGCCACATCCCCAGCCCTATTTTGTATTTTATTCAGATACAGGGTCTCACTGAGTTGCTTAGCGTCTTGCTCTTGGTTAGGCTGGCTTTAAACTCGTGATCCTCCTGCCTCAGCCTCCTGAGCCACTGGGATTACAGGCATGTGCCACTGCACCCAGCTCATCTCTTTTTGGTGCTAAACAATATTCCACATTCTAGAGGTACCACAGTTTATCCATGCACTATTCAGGGACAACTTAGCTGCTGCCTAGTTTTGGCAGTTATGAATAACTTGTATGGTTTTTGTGTGTGAACATAATTTTTCATCTTATTTGGGTCGATACCAAGGAGTATAATTTGCTGGATCCTAAAGTAAGGGTATGTTTTGTTTTATAAGGAACCATCTTCCAAAGTGGCTCTACTTTACCCAACCACAACAGATTGACATTTGTAAAGTGGAAATAAAAGCAAGTGCACTGTAATATGCCATTGTAATTTTGTTTAAATATTCTGCATATGCAAATTTTTCACATTTTTTGATAAAGATATGGATGGATACATTCCTGACAATATAATGGCCTTAGCTACGTTTGATATAAAGAAGGAAAAACCTTTTATATCCTTTTCTTTATATAGCTTTATGTTATTACTTTATGTAGGTTTTTGTTAAAAAAATTAATGTTATAGTTCTTGTTTCAATCTAATAAAGTGAAGAAGAGTAAAAAAGGTGACAATATGCCCTAAAGTTCCAGGAATGCAAAGATTTTTTTCCCAGAGGTTCCAGAGGAGATATATGTATGGGGTCAGCGGCATATAAAGGTTAAAATGCTCTCATTATCAACTCGACAGAGGCCTGATACTCCAGTGTATAGTTCTGGTAAACTTGGTTAAGCCCAGGCTTTCCGCCCTAAACCCAATCCCAAATGTTGGCTTGTGAATTACTAGTTACTTGAGATAGAGGGTACGAGAGACCAAACTGAGCTCCTGAATGAGGCAATAGAGTTAGGGAGCCAGGTCTGGCTCTGGGGTTGGCTAACAGGAATGACAGAAAGGGCAAGGCTCCTCTGTAAACAACATGGCCCAGTCACTGTCCCTGAAGTGAATCAATTCCATGAGCAAGAACAAGAGAAGAAAGGAGGCTGTCTCCTGTAAGCATTACTGGTCATAACAGAAAAATTTGAGAACTGCTTTGGAGTAGGTCCCCATTAAGTGAGTGAGGATACAAAAATGAGGAATCATCAAAGACAAAATTGGAGAAATCAGAGAGCCTAAAGCACAATTCATTGTAGCTTCATGGAAATGAAAGAAGAGTGTTTTAAAGGATGATAATAACAGTGTCACTTGATAGATTCAAAGAGATCTTTGGAAAGCAATAAGATATCAGAGGGCATTGTATTATGGGATAAAGATCATTTTTGGTTTTTGAAAAGCTTTAGTAATTCTGTGGCTAAGAAACCAGATTGTGGAGGAAGTTAATATGGGTAGCAGATGTAGGATTCTCACCGAAATATTTAGAAAGAGTAGAAGGAGAAATAACCCACAACAGGGGAAGACCTCTTCATGTTTCCACACAGTAGGGAAGACTTGAAGGGCCTGGTAAAGAGATAATGATTAAAGATGGGAGAAAGAAAAGAAAATTTGATGAAGAAATATTCTGACAAACACAGAAGAAAGAATGAGTAGCTCTGTGGCAAAGGCTAATCTGAGAGGGTTATCTTTCTCTGAAGTAAAAAAGGAAAGAGGATACTTGTCCACGTGGAAGCATTTGGAAGTGCAAAGTAGAAAAGATGGTGCTACACAGTGATCTCTGTAGGGCTGGGGATGTAGCTCAGTTGGTAGAGTGCTTGCCTCCCATGCACAGGGCCCTGGGTTTAATCCCCAGCACCACAAAAACAAAAACAAAACAAAAAAAAAAAAAAAAGAAAAAGAAAGAAAAAACACCTTATCTCTATGAAGCAAGAACCTGTGGTTACCTGATGAATGCAGCGATCCCCTGGGACTTAAGTAGACTGGATATTTAAAAATGGCTCTGAGTGAAATGGACCAGTGGATTTGCTGTGTATGGCACAATACTCACTGGACCATAGACTTCTCAAGGGCAGTAACTGTGTTTTATGGGATGATTTTTTTCTGTATTAATGTATTATTTTGTGTTTTCTGTTGTATCCTCACTGTGTAACACAGTGTTTGATACATGTCTAGCACTCAATGAATATCTGAATGGATGGATGAGTTCATGAATGAATGATCTAGTATCTGGTATGTGCTCATTGAAAGGTTATTTTAATTGAATTAAACTCCTGTTGCCCCTAATGGAAGTCTCTATGAAATTAAGTATAATCATTAAACTAAACCCACAACACTGCAGTGTGGAAACAGGACTTAATAAAGTTGATGGTACTGTTTTCATAAGCACCAAATCATGAGTGTTGCTTTCCTTAAGATATAGGATAGTAGCAGTGTTTTGCTTAGGCAGTGCTAGGTGAAAAGGGTGTATTGTTAGATCTAGCACACATTGTTCTGCTGCTTGTAGCTCTAGAATCTGGCCCAGGTTTAGAAATGTCATATAGAGGCCCATATTTGTGGTTTCGATGGCCCCACAAGAACCTGTACCTTTTTGCTTTTGCCTCCTCCTCAGAATATTCCATTAACATTGAGGTAGTTCACATCTCCCTATTTAAAAGTGAACAAATGACTAGCCTGTGCTTTAGACAGACTTGGAGGGGGGCTGTGTTCATGAATCTTGTATTAGAAATAATAAGTGAACACCAAGATTTAATGGCATGTGCCTTTACTTCAGTATATGACTTTGAAGAGGAAGAAAGGCAGGGACAGATACTGCTTGGAAAAAAGAAATAGCTTCTGGTCTTTTTTCTAAGAGGAAAAAAGGAAAGTGATGATAAACTCTATCATTTATTCATTTAGCTAATAATTAAATATTGAGGTGCTGAGGTGTAGCACAGTGGTATAGCATGTACTTAACATGCACAGGACCCTGGGTTCAATCCCCAGCACCAAAAAATAATAATAATTAGCAAATAAAATTAAAATAAATAAAAACAGACATAAAGAGGTTAGTTTTTAGAATAATAGTAATTGTATACTAAACACCCTAAAGTATGAAAGAAAATCTTTATTATAAGACTAGTAAAGTGTGACTAATTTACTGCTAAGATCTTTTGATTCTCTTCATTAAAAAAATAGTATGGATTTTATTTTGATTGTAAATCAATGAACTTATATTCCAAATTGGTTATTTCCTAGAAAAGGATAGTTGAAGTGATTCTAATATGAAAGCATTCATTTCTCTTCTGCTTACGAGCTTAACATGAGGAATTTGCCATTTCTTTCTTACTACTGAAGATGCTAATAGGACCAAAACATTTTACTTTGTCACTTTTGGTTGTTAGGAACTATCACAGCAGAGTCCTGACCCCTTGAACCATAGCAACAGCAGATGAGCAAAGAAGGAACTGGATTTCCAAATATTTTGTTTTCAGATGTTATTTGTTCTGTTGAAGTCATTATACAACATCTGATACTGATTTTGAGATTATTAATTTGTTCTTTTTTAAGATTCAGATTTTTTAAAAATAAACACATTTCCACTCAGTTTTCCCATAGATCCCATCCCTTATCTGAACTCAAAACATCCTGATCCTGTGGCGTTCTGCTGTTTCTGCCCTAGCCAGATTAGGAGTGCACCTGGGTGCCTGGCAGGGGCCACACAGCACTGGCCTTCCAGAAAAAAGGAAATGGCACTATATTATAGATGAGGCACACACTCTACCTAAGGGCAAAACTAATCAAAAATTACACTGAAGTTGTATGTGAACTCCTTGTATACTTGTAGCTGCTCTTAAACAGCACTGATAAATTGTCAGGAAAATATCACATAAAATCCACTCAGAACCTTCAGGTAGGATTTCTTGCACAGTAAGGCGAGTTGAGTAACTTTGTAAGGGGATTATAAAAGTAGTTGTTAAGCACATATTATTCTAAGAGCATTTTATTATAGATTCAATTAAAATTATAGCACATTAGGAATTTAGAAAGTGTTCCATAGTTTTAAGTATTGTTGACTAAAAGGTGGCTAGGATTTGGATAGGCAGCTAGGAAGGGGTCATTTGAAAATTTCCACTACTTGTCTTGGTAAATGCACTCTTGCATTCGACGAGCTTCATAGAGTGTTCATTTCTGCTTCATTAAAGTACATACATCAAGCTTCCACCTGTCAGTGTTAGGATTAAAAACATGACTCTTGTTTTTGAGGTCACTGACTGGCAAGGATAGCAGACATGTAGGACAAGTAAATTACAGTACAAACCTGTGCTATAACAGAGTAAGAGCAGAGCATTGTATGTGCGTACACAAGCAAGTAACTCATTTTTACCTCAAGGATTTGAAAAAACACCACAAATTTGGTGATGTTTGCAGGGTCTTAAAGGTAAACTGAAATTTGTCAGATAGGGAAAGGTGTACCGGGCTGAAGGCAGTGCATGTGTAGAGGCTTAGCTTTAGAAAGAGTATGACTTTTTCAGGGAACTAAAAGAATACAGTTTGCAGAGTTAAGCAGTAGGAGGAAAAGGCTAAAAAAGGAGACTTGAGCCTTATTCACTCAGCAGTGCCAGTGGAAGAGTAGGTCCAAGTAGAAGGAAGAATAACAGTAAAAATTGTTAGAAATGTGAAAGAACTTGAAAATTTCTTTCATAAATCATCTGATATGTCCTTGGACTGTTTTTTCTGCTGCAGCATTTTTAAAAATCACAAGTTTCTTGAGATAGAAAATAAGCAAAGAAAAACTCTTCCATACAACTGGACTGGTGACATTTCAACAGCATTGTCTCTCCCAGCTAGGGTTCTGCCTGCCCACACAAAACAGTTCTGTTCCACGCAGTCCTCGCATTTTAACTCTTCCTCATGGTTGAATGTTTCAGACATGAGCTTTTGCAGTTGCTTTCTTGTATCTGATTATGTCATAGTAATGTCAAAATGAAAGTCTGTTATTTTTCATAAAAACATCTAAGAGTTTACTGATTGAGGCAACTAATAGTGTTATTTGTAGTACCAAGTATTTTATCACTAATACTTGCTCCGCACACAGTAATTTGTTGACTAAATGAAAAATGCTGCACCCTCAAGATACACTTTCAAACGTTATTTGAAATTGTTAAAAAAACAAGAGCAACACTGTATTATTTACGCTAATTACTTTATTAAAATTTAGCTGTAAAGAGTTTTGTACAACATTTTAAAAAATTCTATTTGGGAAAGAGGGGAGTGCCCAAAACTCATAAGAAAATTGCATTTAAAGTTTTACACTTTGAGTGAGTACAGATTTTGTTGTGCAGCTATTGTTGAAAAATTGTCATTTTTGACTCAAAGCACAGTTATAAAAAATAGAATATATCAATATAAAAACAAAATGTATTAAAAATGGATAATATATATAAAAATAAAATCAGAGTGGAGAGTATATGGGTATAAAAGTGTTTTTTTGAAAGAAGCAAGATAAATATTTCATTGGTGAGTAAAGTCAGCTTTCTGGAGCTGTCGGAAAATGAAAATGAAATGTAAATGAGAATAATTATTTTGATTTATACATTCACAACTTGGTTACTGGCAAATACCAAATGAGATTATTGGGATTAGAAAAACAAAACTCTGATGCTACATTACTTTACAAATGAAATTATAAATGTTTCTTCAGTTTATTCACCAGTACATGACAAGCTAAGTTAATAACCAAAAGAAAAACTGTCATCAGTTTACGTAAACAATCAGGGAAGGAAAGGCTTTCTCAATTAAAGAATGTTCTTGAATTTTATTAGGTCAGTGAGACAATTGGCTAAGGAATGTACAGTTGTTTTACACACGCACACTGAGTGATGTAAATCAACATTAGGATTTACTCGTGCCACTGAGCATGAGTACAAGACCTTTCAGCGTGGTGGCAAAGTTTTAGAGGAAGAGCTAAGTACTTGCCTGTGCAAAATTCTAAGATTTAATAGGAGGTTTAAGGACTTGAAAACTCTGAAATGCCTCCAATACTGACACTTCTTTGATACCATCCTGCCTGCATCTGTATCTGGGTTGCCAGTTTTTTCAAAACTTTTATAAGAGGCCCAAAGATGTGACATGCAGGAAGCGATGTGGCATGTCAAAAGTATATTGGATTATTTGTTCTCTAACTTTATGGGCTGTCATTGAGAGCTTCCAGAGATTATAGACATACTCTTTTAAACATAAAGAGGGATGGTGAATTAAGGATCATCCCAATTTGGTTTGCAAATTCAAATTTTTCTCTTTTTTTCTCCCGAGTTTATTAATTACATACACAGCGTTTTAGAGATTCTTTCTGAAGAGCTTCAAAGAAAATTTATAGACATGTGTACTTGGTTTTCAGAAGTAAAAGAAATAGCTCATTGTTTATTTTCTAAGAAAAGCTATCTCTCTGGAGTGATTATGCAAAAAACAATCTATTAAAATTTCAAAGGAAAACCATTTCCTTTAGAAGAGAACAGCAGTAGTTCATGGCAGTTCAAATGCATTTTTATACTACTTCATCAGAAGAAAATGGTATATAATCAATATTTTACAACAAAAGAAATAGTATTTGCTAAGTTTACATTTATATTTTTCTGAATGATTATAACTATTTGCAAGCTCCAACATATAATATAGTGGGAATTTCAGAGTTACTGTTTAAATGGAAGAAACAAGTAGAGCAAAGCCAACCATGTGCAATAATTTTAAGAAATCAATGCAAATATGACTTTAGGACTTTGAACTGATCCCAGAACAAAATAACAGCAACTTCATCTATGATTACACCCCATTAGTCGATCTGGGCTAGTTGTTTATTTGATGTGGTCTACCCAATAATGCTTCCCATGTCTCAGCACCACTACCTATACAGTTGTGGTTTGGCCAATCCCAGTAGTCAGTGCAGAATGCTTTTATTCTACTCAGCATTGCCCCAGCACGGGCTTGTGCAGCTCTGCAAGAGGAGCTCAGTAGCCTGGGTAATGACGCTCTAACAGGAATGGCAACAGGATTACAGATCCCAGGAGACACACTGTCACTTTACTGCGTTAGTCAAGTACACTGGTTTCCTAAGGCGGCAGTAACATAGTACCTCAGACTGAGTGACTTAATAAAACAGAATTTTATTCTCTCACAGTTCTGGAGCCTGGGAGTCTGAAATTGGAGTATTGGTAGAGTATGCTCCCTCTGAAGCCTAGAAAAGAATTCCTCCTTGCCTCTTCCCAGCTTCTGGTGGGTCCCAGATGTCCTTGATGTTTTTTGGCTTGTAACTGCATCACTACAATCTCTGCCTCCATCATGTGCTCTCTCTGTGTCTCTATGTGTTTTCTAAAGAAATGGGTACTGAATTTAGGGCCCACTCTAATCCAGGATGGCCTCATTTTAACAGATTACATCTGCAAAGACCCTCTTTCCAAATAAGGTCACATTCTGAAGTTCCAGGTAGACATAAATTTAGGGGGACATAGTTAAGCCACTACACCAAGCAATGGAAATACTATAAATTTAATTTTATGTAGAAGAATGTCAGTTGTTATATAAATCTTTCTTCCATGTGGGATTTTATAGATCCTAATGATGAATGAATATTCTTAGTGTTTTAGTTGTACATGATATTGACTCTAGTGCTAGGATTTAATGAAGAATAGCATGGCATAAAATGTTAAATGTAAAACATTAAATCTTCCCATAAGACTTTTTCTTCCTTAATTAAGATTAATTCATAGAGATACTGACCTCTACCATATTTTATTAATCTTTACATATGTGAAATCAGATTATAAAGAATGTATACACTAAATTGAGGGATTTTGAATTTAACCCTGTAGGAAAGGAAGAACCCAGTAAATGAATCATTATTTTAAAAATTTGGATCAGCTAATGGTATGGAGAATACAAAATTCAGAAGCTATTGAAACAGCACAGGTGAGATGGTTGGAAGTGAAATTGTGTTAACATCCCTGTTGACTTAGTAATTTGTTATATGATGATAATAACTAATACTTATTGAACACTTTCTGTGTGTCAGTCACTTTTAGTATACCAATGTGTTTAATATAATAATCTGATGATGTAGAACTATTCAAATTTTTATTTCAGATTAAGAAACTGAGTCACAAATATGTGCTAACGATCACAGAGCTATTAATTAGAGAAGCCAGGTTTGAACCTATAGAATGTAGTGAGGGAGAAGAAGGACTTGGGGGATGACTTAAGGAGACCGGTTCTGTTATTAGGCAGGACTGAGAAGACTGAAGCAAAGCAGGTTTGAGAGGAACTGACCAGGTTGTGAGCTGGTAGATTTTATTTTGTATATTGCAATAAATTGAAAAGCTGCTGATGGAAAATCCAAATGGATATGTCCAATAACTCTCTGTAAAGTACTGAAAATGACATTTGGTTTTAATGTTCATCTTCTCTGAATAAAGATAATACTGTTTTAACTTATATAGCTTAAGTAAAACATAAAAAACTAGTGATACTATCTAATATTACTGATCTGAAAAGGAAGGGTGCTTTTCACAGGGTATCTTCCTGATGAAATATTGTTATGTCCTTTTTACATTAAGTTAGGTAAGTAAATAACTACCTTAGTTGGAACTTCGTGTAATTTTTCAACTGATCAGATAGAGGGAGAAATTTGTGATAAACATGTAACCAGCTGGTCACAGTGAATTTACTGCATCACAAACTCCCCTTGCTCACCTTTCGTTCCAAGCTTTCCACCAAGGTACCCCTGCATTGCTCTGGCCACAGGGTACTCTGCTTCAAACCTGGTCGTTTATGGGAACTGCTTTTGTTGAAATCATTAAAGAAAGAAATGCCTGTGAGTTCTCCTTCTGAAGCACTGCTTGTTTTCTGTGTCATTTTGGTCTCATTAATCAGCGCTCCAGTAAGGCAGACACTGTGCTGTGTATTTTACTGTCCCCAGCACAGCAGCTCCTACATCTCTGCCCCCAGGCTGACTCATTGGGGAAAAGGAGAGAGGGAAACCATCAATCTTCCCAGTTACTCTGTCAGCAGCGATTCTTTCCCCCTTCCTGTTGGCTGTCTCTCTCACCACCTGTGTTTAGAATTAGCACTGAAGCTGCTGTCCAGATGAATAAGAACCACTGTCCTTGTCACCTGCCCCAGTATAGGCCACCACTTCTTAATGACAGCAAGTACATCCAGCAGTGAAGTGAGCAGTGTAAGAGAGAGACTCACACATCCCCTTAGAAGTTTATTATAACCCAAAATTAAAGGAGATGTTAGGTCATACATTCTAGAAGGTAGCATCACTTATGGATCAAAGAGGTAAAAGCAAATATTTGAGTGCTCTTGATATCTTCTCATGGTCTTTCTCTGAATCATGCATGGCTGAAGTTGATCCACTTGGGTGTACATCCTGGTGCCACTATTTACAATCCATTTACTACTCACTTAACCCCTCTGTGCCTCAGTTTCCTCATCAGTAAAATAGGGATGATAGTTACTACCTACCTCACACTTTTTGCAAGGATTGAGATAATGCATTCATAGTTCTTGCTGTAGGACTTCCCAATAAACACTCAATATCATTAACCTCATTGTTACAATAAAACTGAGGTTCAGAGAGGTTAAATAATATGTGTAAATTACTAGAAGGCATGGAAGAAATTGAACCTAAACTTAATGTTCTTTATATTATACTACATTATTTCCATTCTAGTTTCAGTTTTCAGATAACTTCACATGTGACCTTTACATATCATCTTTATTTCCCACTATGTAAAGTGGAAATTGTAATTACTGATATGCCTGCTAGTATAAGACTCTTTTTGGTGGGAGAGCACTTCGTACAGGGGCTTTAACCCAGAGGCAATTTACCATTGAGCTATATCCCCAGCTCTTTTATTTTTTACTTTGAGATAGGGTCTCACTGAATTGCTTAGGGCCTTGCTAAGTTGCTGAGACTGGCCTTGAACTTGGCAATCCTCCTGTCTCAGCCTCCCAAGCTGCTGGCATTACAAGCATACATCACTGCACCCAGCCAGTATAAGACTCTAAAAGTTATATGCCAATGAGCTTAATCAAGCTCTATGCAGAAAAATTTGGTAACAGAAGAGGTTCACATTCTTAATAAGCAGTTAAACAATACAAAAATATCAAAAAGGAAATCATTATTCCCTTTCCCCTGGGTAACCACAAGTAAGTTAGGGGTATATTCTTCCTTCCTTTTCAGCATTTATCTATTTACAAACATTTTATTTAGAACAACTATGGGCTGAGCAGTGTCCTTGGTCCTGTTACTACTCTTCTTCTTCCCATTTTACAGATGAGGATGTTCTGTGATTTGCACAAGGAAATAGTGAAGTACACAGCAGAGCTGGCGTTGAATGTCAAAGTTCTGGCTTCAGAATTGTGCTTCTCCCTTCCACCAGTATTTACAGGTCCTACATCATTCTTACCTCTTCTGTGATATTCCATTCTATAAAAAGAAAACTGTAATTTATTTAATACTCTATTGATGGATATTGGTTGTAGTTCTTTTACAATTAAATAATCACATAGGAAATATTAGGTGTCCTTACATTCTTGTGTATTTCTATAGGACAGATTTCCATATGTTGAATGGTTGGATCAAAATAAAACACTTAAAATCTGACCTCAATAAGTGGTTAGATAACTTATGTAGAGCTTACTACATGCCAAGCATTAAGCATCTGATACTTGCAGTCCTCTTAACCTCTTAGGTTAAGATGGGATTATTATCCCATCTTTTAGTTACTCAAGACTACATAAGTAATAGAGAAAGGATTTGAATCCAGGCAGTCTGGCACTTGATGCTGCTTCCTAACCATAACCAGACTAATTATAGTCATATTTTACTGTTTGTTATTTTTCTAACTTACTCTAAAGTTGGGTTAACAATCGTAGCTGACAGGAGGGTCTAGACTGAATGTGGTTGGAACTAATCCTACAGGATTGTATGAGCCTCCAAGTTGGGTGATAAGGGAGGGAGCTGTTACTACTGAAAGTGAAACTTGTTTCACCTGGCAGAAGTTAGGATGGCCAAAGAGGTCCCATTTTGTGAACTGTCTTTATGCCAGGAAAATAATTTTTCTTGGTACTGTGGATTCCTTTGTCTCTTTCCCACAGGTTCCAAACACTTGACATAGTATGGAGTTATTTCATATGTTGTACGGAGGAATTTCTAGAACCTCAACTTCACTTGGCTAAGCCTGCCTATTTTTAGTCCAGATTTTGATCAACCAACTGAGCTAACCATGCGACCCCCTACAGCCTGCTTGAATGTTGAATCCAGACTCTCTGGTAGGAGATGTGATCAGAAGGTGCTGGAGTGTTTGTCAGAAATGGTAATGGACAGAAAAGAGCTCCAGGCAGAGATAATTTTGTCTTCTGTTGCAATTGTGTTGTTAAAATATCCTAGTGGGATTGTTTTCTTGGTGAAGCACAAACTATATATGCTTTCTGAATCCCTGAGCCATAGGATTTATGGAACTGGACATTGCCAAGTAACTCTACCTGGCCATCTGAGAGGGTGTGCTTACTGTCTGTCAGGTGTCTTCTTTCGCCATGGTGAGGCTGGAACCACACCTTCATACTCTGCTGACCTCCAGGGCTGCCAAATGTGATATCTGGACCGCCTGGAACCCACGGGACCTCTGACCATACATTAATAGATAATCGTCTCAGAGATTTTATTGCCTTTAAATGTGACTTATAAGCAAGGGAACTTACTCTTCAGAATTTTACAGTCTTTTCATTTGTGTGATGTCTCCATATTTCGAAGCAGGTTGGCAGCTTTTGAGAATAATTATGTAGTAATTGGCTTAGAACACTGGCGTCCCATCTTGGCTGCACATTAGAATCACCTGGGGAGCTCTTAAAACTCCCAGTGTTCATGCCAAATCCCAGATTGATTAAATTGAATCTCTGGTGGGTGTGGGGAGTCAGGCATTGATTATTTTAGAAAGCTCCCAGGTGATTAGTCTGCACCAAGATATCTTCTCCTTTTCATTCATAGTGTTTTCATTGGTATCTATTGTTATGCCACTGAAACGAATTTTAAGAATAGATTATTAAATGCTCAAAAGTTTCTTTCAAATTTAACATGCATCAAAATCACCTGAAGACTTGTTAAAGCACAGATTGCATAACTTCTCCCATTTCTTCTTCTGGGATAAGCCCACTGTTAGAATTCCTAATTTAGTAGGTCAAGGAGGAAACCCAAGAATTTGCATTTCTAACCAGCTCCCAAGTTATGAGCAGATGAAAGATGGGAGGAAGGGATTAGAGCACAGATTCTCAAAGTGTATTCCCTGTGCCACCTTCCTTCTGCTCTTTACCACCAGTGGTATCCAGGGCAGCACCTCAGATTGTCCACACTCAAAATGCCAGTGTTAGAAAAGACTATGAATGCTGGAGGAGGCTTCAGTATATTGCCCCACCATCAAGTAATCATCCAACCTAATTAAAAGCAATTTATATGCAAAAGCAACCTCCTCTTCATACAAAACTGCTTTCCCTAAGGCACTTCAACTTTAGAACTGGAGCCAACACTGGGATAAGTTTCCAGTGTCCCAATGTGGCACTTGGATTTCATTTTCCCACAGAAACAATTTTATGAATGTTTAGGTACAGCCAAAGTCATGCTGTTATAACCATTCTTCAGGAATATCGTGGGCTCAAAGAGGCTTTGATGGGCTGCCTCCCAGGAGCTTAACCTCCATTTAAAGAATTGAGTTTCTGAATTTCACAAAACTAATTTTAAAACAAACTCTTAGAACAAAACTTGCTTAGCAACTGCCTATAACTGGAACATTCGGTTCATTTTGTTTGTAGCTCATTTTGCCCTTTATATTAGAAGTCAAAAAGTGTGGGGGGGATGTTTGTCACGTATGCAGTTAACATTTATTAGGTGCCCACCCTGTACCTGGCACTGTGCTATTTACTGGGGATATAAAGATGAAAAAGACAGCCCCTGCCCTAGAGGAGCTCGTATTCTAGGTGGGAAAATATTTACTAAGCAAATAAGAAAATATTTACCAAGTTACCAATGTGATATATGCAATAATGAAAAACTGATGAAGGAGGAATCTGTTCTGCCTGGAGGGAGTGAGGAGGGAGGGAAGAAAGAGGAGGAGGGCTTGGTGGGGGTAGGGAGAGGCTGATAGGGGGAAGGGGAGTGTTTTAAAGGTTTACAATCCTTTAGATTGTTGGGGGTTAAAGACCCAGGAGAATTGTCCAGGCAGAAAACGGGGTGGACATTCTAAGGTGATGGGACAGTGTGAATGCAGAGAGGAATGAGCTGTACAAGAAAGGCAAGGAATCAGGTGAGCTCCCCATTTATTGAGATCGAAGGACTTTAATAACATTCAAACCTTATCCCAGCGGTAGAAATTTAAAAAAAAAAAAGTTACTCTAAGTTGGTGCATGTGGTGTTTGCACTTTATCCCAGACTCTCTTTATTTTTATGTTTTTATTAGTGTGTTATATGTACATAATGGAGTTCATTGTGACATATTCATATATGCACATAACATAATTTGCCTCTCCTCCTTCCCCCTTGATCTCCTTTTTCTCTTTTGATCTTTCCCTTCTTTTTATTTACATACATATTATTCATTGGGACATTATAATCATACGTAGAAGTGGGATTCATAATAAAGAACTTTCCTATTTCTCACCATGCTGAGGAAGATAATTTTAATTTTCAACAGAATATTAAAACTTCTGCACTGATATCTTGAATCAAGTGGTTTCAGACTATGCTCTGAGAAGGCCACTCAGGCTGGCTGGGGTGAACACAGAGCAGGGCAGGCCTCCTGGGACTCCCTCACTGGTTCCACCACTATCGAGTCACCTACCAAGCTCTTCTTTGGATTATTCTACTGGGCACATCTAATAAGAATATTAAATTCAAAAAAGGATACACGGCTTTTAAAAATAGTTTTAAAATAATAGTCTATTCTCACACATTTCTGTAATAGTCTGAGGACTTTGGTGTGGGTAGTCACCTCTCTCAGCTCCTGGTAAGTTGGTAAATGTTCTCACATAATGAGCTGAAGAGGGACATCAGGCAGATATTGATGTGGATGTATGAATGTGGTTATAATTGGCAGGATATATCTTTAAACGGCCACAACAGGTAATGATAAAATTGTATCCCAGGATGAACACTTTAAGACCTATGTTAGAATTTTCTTATGAGGAATAACTAATCTTAAGCATTTCAGAACATTTTTATACCTTTTAAATTTTAGTATTTCTTGATATCTTGCCCCTATTTACTGTTCTATTCAATATAAAAATAAATCACACAGTGGTAATTAGGATGTACCTGGCAAGAACATGATCCTTGCTGATTTGATTTAGCAAGAGTATTATTAGGAATTTAAAATATTTTACATTATATGTCATGTAGTGTCAATGCCTTGTTTAGATGATTTGTTAATTTAGTTTTAATCACCTTTCTAATGAAAACTAAAGGGACTTACAGTTTATTCTGTTCTTACATAAAATCTCAGCATTTAAATGCAGGTTAGCAGCCCTGAGATGATAATGTAATGTTTCCTGGAAGCCAAACTGCCAGGACTTTCAATTTTATCATTTCTGTCAGATAAGGAGATGCTCACTAAGGCCGTTTGCCAAAGCTGGGGGCACCTGAAGAAAATAGCTCATAGAAATGTTTAAGCTCAAAAGAAATAGCTTCAGAGCACTCTAAATGTACAAGCCTGCTGTCTTAGTCCATGTATGCTACTATAACAAACCATAGACTGTTTATAAGGGTAGTTTATGAAGATTTTTTTTGCAGTGCTAGGGATTGAACCTAGGGTCTTGTACGTGCTAAGCAAGTGCTTTACCACTGAGCCACATCCCCAGCCCTGCATAGTTTATAAAGAACAGAAATTTATTTCCCTCAGTTATGGTGGCTGGAAGTCCAAGGTCAAAGCACCAGCGCTGGCATCTGGTGAGAGCTGCTGTCTCCAAGACGGTCTGCTATTGCTGCATCCTCTAAAGGGGAGGAACGCTATTACCACAAGGCAGAAGGGGTGGAAGGACAAAAGAGAGAACTTTCTCGGAGGCCTCTTTTATAAGGGCATTAATCCTAATCACTTCATCAAAGGCCCCACCTCTTAGTACTACTACAATGGGGATCAAGTTGCAACATGAAATTTGGAGGACTTGCATATTCGACCTAATGAGCCTGGGAAGAACTTTGTGTGCCTGTTGGCAGAGTGCTGAGTTGTGGGTTCTGGCGCCCCCGCCGTGTCACCAGTGGTGTGCTCTTGGCCTTGTGATCAACATCTCTGAAGAGCACCTTCTGCTTCTGAGAAGTGTGTTGGAATCAAGGACTGGTGGGGGTGGGGGTGTTTAAAAGCCAGGACAATCATTTTTTAATGTTTTTATTAGTGCATTAAAGTTATACATGATAGTGGGGTTGATCTTGACATATTTCTAAATGCATTTAACATAATTTTAATCTCCAGTACTTCCCCTTTCCCTCCTTTCTTCCCTCCCCCTGGTCTCCTTCCTCTATTCTGTTGGTCTTAAGTTTATTTTTTTTTATTGGTTCATTATAATTATACATAAAAGTGGACCTCTTTGTGATATATCCATACATGCATATGACATAATTTAATCAATCCCCTTCTGCAGTTTCCCCTTCCTCATTCCTCCTCCCTCCACCTAGATCCCCTTCCTCTATTTCACGGTTTTCCTCTTTTCATGAGATCCCCTTTTTTATTCCTTATTTCTCTCTGGCCTCCTCATATGAGAGAAAACATTTGACCCTTAACTTTCTGAGTCTGACTTATTTCACTTAGTGTGATGTTCTCCAATTTTGTCCATTTGCCAGTAAATGACATAATTTCATTCTTCTTTATGACTGAGTAGACCTCTATCTTGTATATATACCACAGTTTCTTTATTCGTTGTCTGTTGATGACAACTAAGCTAATTCTATAACTTGGCTATTATGAATTGCACTGCTAATAAACATTAGTATGCATATTAACACTATTGTATGCTGATTTTAGTTCTTTTGGATAATTACTGAGGAGTGGGATAGCTGGGTCATGTGGTCATGTGGAGTTTTTCAAGGACTTTCCATACTGCTTTCCAAAGTCCCACAAATTTGCAGTCCTGCCAATAAGGTGTAAGTGTACCTTTTTCACTGCGTCCCTGCCAGCTGTAATTGTTATTTTATCCTTTTTTAAAATTTTGTTTAGATGTTGATAGATCTTTATTTATTTATTTATTTATTTATTTATTTATATGTGGTGCAGAGAATCGAACCCAGTGCCTCATACATGCTAGGCAAGCGCTCTACCACTGAGCCACAACCCCAGCCCCTGTTTTTTGTATTCTTGATGGCTGCCATCCTCACTGGAGTGAAGTGAAATCTCAGTGTAGTTCTGATTTGCATTTCCCTGATTGCTAAGAATGTTGAACATTTTTCCTTATGTTTTTTGGCTATTTGCATTTCTCTTTTTAAGAAGTGTCTGTTTACCAAAGAAATTAGAGGAGTACGAATAGGAAAAGAAGAATTCAAACTATCCCTATTTGCTGATGACATGATTCTCTATTTAGAAGAGCCTAAAAATTCCACCAGAAAACTTCTGGAACTCATAAACGAATTTAGTAGAGTAGCAGGATATAAAATTAATGCTTATAAATCTAATGCATTTTTATTCACAAGCGATGCATCCTCTGAGAGAGAAATTAGGAAAACTATACCATTCACAATAGCCTCTAAAAAAATAAAATACTTGGGAATCAATCTAACAAAAGAGGTGAAAGACCTCTACAATGAGAACTACAGAATACTAAAGAATGAAATTAAAGAAGGTCTGAGAAGATGGAAAGATCTCCCATGTTCTTGGATAGGCAGAATTAATATTGTCAAAATGGCCATACTTCCAAAAATGCTATACAAATTCAATGCAATTCCAATTAAAATCCCAATGACGGATCTCATAGAATTAGAGCAAGCAATCATGAAATTCATTTGGAGGAATAAGAGACCCAGAATAGCCAAAACAATTCTTAGCAAGAAGAGTGAAGCAAGGGGTATCACAATACCAGACCTTCAAATATACTCCAGAGCAATAGTAACAAAAACAGCATGGTATTGGCACCAAAATAGACAGATCAATGGTATAGAAGAGAGGACACAGAGACAAATCCACATAAATACAGGTATCTCATACTTGACAAAAGAGCCAAAAACATACAATGGAGAAAAGATAGCCTCTTCAACAAATGGTGCTGGGAAAACTGGAAATCCATATGCAGCAAAATGAAACTAAACCCATATCTCTCACCCTGTACAAAACTCAACTCAAAATGGATCAAGGACCTAGGAATTAGATCAGAGACCCTGCACCTAGTAGAGAGAAAATAGGTCCAAATTTTCATCATGTTGGCCTAGGACCAGATTTCCTTAACATGACTCCCAAAGCGCAAGAAATAAAAGCTGGAATCAATGATTGGGATAGAGTCAAACTAAAAAGCTTTTTCTCAGCAAAGGAAATAATCAGGAATGTGAAGAGAGAGCTTTCAGAGTGGGAGAAAATCTTTGCCACACACACTTCAGATAGAGCACTAATCTCCAGAATCTACAAAGTACTCAAAAATCTCTACACCAAGAACACTAATAACCCAATCAATAAATGGACCAAAGAAATGAACAGGTACTTTACAGAGGAAGATCTTCAAGTAATCAACAGATTTATGAAAAAATGTTCAACATCCCTTGTTATAAGAGAAATGCAAATCAAAACTACCTTAAGATTTCATCTTACCCCAATTAGAATGTCTTTTATTAAGAATACAGGCAACAACAGGTATTGGCGAGGATGTGGGGAAAAGGGCACACTCATACATTGCTGGTGGGATCACAAGTTGGTGCAGCCACTCTGGAAAGCAGTGTGGAGATTCTTTAGAAAACTTGGAATGGATCCACCATTTGACCCAGCTATCCCATTCCTTGGTCTATACCCAAAGGACTTAAAATCAGATTACTACAGTGATGCAGCCACATCAATGTTCATAGCTGCCCAATTCACAATAGCTAGATTGTGGAACCAACCTGGATGCCCTTCAATAGATGAATGGATAAAGAAACTGTGGTATATATATACACAATGGAATATTACTCAGCCATAAAGAAGAATAAAATTATGGCATTTGCAGGTAAATGAATGATGCTGGAGACTGTTATGCTAAGTGAGATTAGCCAATCCCAAAAATCCAAGGGCCGAATGATCTCTCTGATAAATGAATGATGATGCATAATATGCGGTGGAAGGGTGGCAAGAATGGAGGAAGGATAGATAGCATAGAGGGAGCCGAGGGGTGGTATTGGGGTGGGGGGGTAATAATAACAGAATGAGACAGACATCATTGCCCTATGTACATGTATGAATGCACGGATGGTGTGACTCTACTTTGTGTACAACCAGAGAGAAAAAAGCTGTACTCCATTTGTGTTCAATGAATCAAAATTAAATAAATAAAAACAAAGAAGTGTCTGTTTAGTTCATCCTCCCATTTATTGTGTCATTCAGTTTTTAGGGGTATATTAAAATTTTCAAGTTTTTGATATATTCTGGATATTAATCCCCTGTCTGAAGGGTAGCTGGCAAAGATTTTCTCCCATTCTGTAGGATCTCTCTTCATTCAGTAAGATCTTGTTTCCTTTGCTGTGCAGAAGCTTTTAAATTTGAGGGCATCCCATTTATTGATTCTTGGTTTTGTTTCTTGAGCTTTCGAAGTGTTATTAAGGAAGTCAGTGCCTGTGCTGTTATACTGGGGTACCTCTCTGTTTTCTTCTAGCAGTTGCAGTGTTTCTGATCTACTTCCTGGGTCTTTGATCCATTTCAAGTTGATTTTTGTGCAAGGCGAAAGATAAGAGATCTGGTTTTATTCTTCTATGTGTAGCTATACAGTTTTCCTAGGAATATTTGTTTAAAAGGTTATCATTTCTCCAGGTTTTTAAGCCAGGCCAATCTTAAAGTCAAGAAGTTCTAAAGCAGATGCAACTCTGTGTGACTGAAGCAGCACAGAGCCTATTGGCAAAGGTTCAGATCCAGATCTGACTTACCTACCTGTGGCCCTAGGTAGTAAGTTAGTTAACCTTGCAGAGTCTTTCTATGGAAAGTGATGCTAATGATTGCTACCCCCCTTAAATAAGATGAGGTCTATGATAGGGCTGGGGCATACTTCTGATAGCTAAATTCATCCCAAGAAGAAAAATACATCTACAAAAGTATTTCATCAACTGATCAGAGATGGCCCAGTACAAGTTGGGAAAACTCAAAAATTGGAAGTGACTTAAGCCTGTAGAAAAGTTTAAAAAACATTAAGGTTTTTGCTTTTAAATTCTTTTACTAGGCCAACAATATATATTAAGTGGTTATTATAGATGCCCTTAATAAAGTCACAGCTCAAGGAAAAGGTCATTCCTTTGTTTTGTTTGTTTTGTTTTGTTTTTGGTACTAGGTGATTGAAAGAAAGAAAAAGAAAGAATGAAAGAAAAAAGGTACCTCATGAAAATAGAAGGGAGACTAGACTAGTAGAGTGGAGAAGAGGCTTCAGGTGAGGGAAGAGGGGTAAAGAAAAGATACTGGGGAATGAAACTTATCAAACTATGTTGTGTGCATGTATGAATATGTCACAATGAATCCCATTACTGTGTGTAATCATAATGCACCAATTTAAAAAATAAGTAAAATGATGGAACAACTGATGTTACAGCTGGGTATAGCAGGACTTTTTAAGGAATACTGAAAGTATTCCTTAAAAGTTTTTGTTTCCCACAGCTTTATTGAAGTTGAGCGTTTCACAACTAGTAGGCAGCCTACTTTTAATGGGATTAAAGACAGAAACTCTTAGTGAATCACAAACATTGTCTTTTGCCATAATTAACAGCTCAGGACTTTTCAATTGCTTTTGAGTAGCCACTAAAATTAAGAAAGTCATAAATTTCAATTATACTCAGCACCTTACTCAGGAATAGTTTCAGTTGTGTTTGTGAAATTGGTAAATCTGTTCTACCTCTGATTTGAACACCTATTCTCTGTTCTGGAATGTATCAAGTCCCATTGGTAGTGCTGATTCTCAAACAAGCTGATAGATACATTGGTTGGAAGTGGCATTTGTTAAGGAAATATGCCTGGAATAAAAATGAAGACCTGATTTGTACAAATGCTCACTTTTGCTCCTCTGGTCTGCCGGGTGGAACTGTGGGCTGGTGTTCCTGCCTGCCCCATGGGTGAGGGAGCTCCTGTGGGTTCGTCTTGAAGCTGCTTTCTTTGTGGTTTGCCCCCTGTCCACTGGGAAGCCCATGCATTCATTTTCATTCTTCTCCTGCTCCAGTGTTTTTGAACACAGAACCCCCATCCTCCCACCTCCCAAATCTACATTCCAACCCTGTGATCTCATGGTATCAGGCCTATCTCCCCTGCCATGCCAGCAGGCTGCCTGCTGACTCTTGCAGGGGAACAGACGGGAACATAAACTCACTGTAGAAGAGCAGGATGCTCTCTGTATATTTTTAAGACCAGGAATCCAGTTCCCATTTAGAGACTGTATTTTTTTAATAGCTCCTTGAAAATTGAACAAAACATTTCTTGTTGCTCTTATTCCTTGATAATATCATTCCCTTTGCACTGATGTATAGAATCTCAGAAACTGGAGAATGGAAAAGATGTATTAGATCATGTCTAGCCCATTCCCACTGGCCAAAATTCTTTTTTCCCACAGTCTCTCCTCTAGTGCTTTTCTTTTCTAGTTTTCTCAAGAATTTGTTTTCTCCATTTCTCCTGGGGAATAATTTCTTAGTTTGACCATGGAGGAATTTATGTGGAAATATTCAGATTCTTTTTTTTTTTTCAGCTTAATATTCCTGGTCTTCATAACCCTTTACATTACCATAAACAGTCCCTCTTCTTCCTAGGTCAAGTATTTCTGGATGGTATTTTCTTCCCTTCCATTTATTAGCTTCAGAGTTTGTTTTTCTGCTTTGCTTTCTCTCTTCATCAATCAGCCTTAAAGCTCATTAATCATTTTTTTTACTGCACTGAAAACTCCTTTGCTTATTCCCATATCAGGAACCCAGAGCTGGTTAAGGTCCCTAGGTACTTGAGGAAGCTTCACTAAGATGTGCTCATTATGTGTTTCTCTCTCCTGCCCGCCCTCCCTCAACTCTCAACTGGAAACTGCTTTTAAAATGCTGTTTCTGAATTGTGATTTGAAGAGTTAGTTATTTGAAGGCCTAGTGTGAGCGTGGGTGTTTATGATTTTGAGTAGTTAGATGATATTTGTTCTCAGTTATGTAAATGATGTTTTTCATATCCTCCGAGCTAAAAATCTTTCCGGTCTCCTCCTGAGTGCTTGGATCAAGTACAGTTCTGGACGACGTAACTATAATATGGCATTCTATTTTACAGCTGCCATCCTAGGAGTAGAGAGGGAAATAAACTGATATTTTTAGGATTTGAAATTCTTGAGGAAAGGGAAGGGGAAATTTTTAGGAGCCTTAACATTCACATATTTAAAGCAGATTAACTCTCAGCGTTGGATATAAAGATAAAGCCTTCATCTGCTATAAGGTTTCCTGGATTGGGTTAGAGAGGTGGTTCTGCCCAAAGCCATGTGTGAGACTCAATGTAACCCCAGTCAAGAATTTCAACAGATTATTTTTTTCCTCTCTCAGGACTTGACAAGCTGATCCTAAAATGTGTTAAGTATAAAGGAGCAAGGTCAAGTGAAATATTCTTGAAAAATAGACAGACTTGATCTACCAGATCCCAAGACTTATTTTAAAAAATAGTGTCATACTGGCACAGATACAAATAGACAAATAGGACGGAATTGAAAGACCAAGTCCTTAACAGATTCTTCATGTGGGGAATCTTTTATGATGGCTATGGCTCCAAAGAAATGGGAAGAAGCAGTCTTTTCATTTCGAGGTGCTGGAACAATCAGATATCCATGTAGGTAGACCACCCCACCACACACACGCACAAATAGAGAAAATAGAAATTGGATGCCTATCACAGGCCATATGCAAAAACTCCAGATGGATGCAAACACAAATGTGAAAGATAAAACTTTAAAGTGAACACACACATGCTTTATGTTTGTATGTATGTATACACGCACAATCTCCATGGTCTTAGAGTACTGAATAATTTCTTCTATGACAAAAAATCTGTAGTCGAAATTTTATCTTTTTGGCAGGTAAAGTTAGAAACGTCTCTTCATCAAAAGATATAAAAAGAGAAGACAAATAGGCACACAGTGAGAGAATATATTTGCTTTATATATAATTGACAAAATATTAGTTATATAGAATATATACAAATTTTTAAATGAATAAAAGGTAATCTGATCTGAGAAAAAATAGACAAAACAATTTGACTGAAGAAGTAAAAATAGCCAATAATTATAAAAGTCTCAACTTCTTTAATAATCAAAGAGGTGAAATTAAATCATAATTAGATTCCACTTTGTAGCCAACATGTTAGCAAAACAAAAGAAGACGGGCAACGCTATGTGTTGAGGGGAGGTGGCACAGCAAGAGCTGGTGGCAGAAATGTAGAAGAACAGTCCAGCACATAGCAGGAGAGCTGCAGATGTGTGTATGCAACTTGTGACTCAGTAACTGAGTGTCTACACATGTACACCAGAGAAACGTGGCACATTCTACACAAAGGTAGGAGAATGGCCTTTTTTGTTCCAAGACTTTATTTTGCAGATTTTCAAGACTCTGGAAAAGTGTCAGAATTAGCATACCAAATATAATAAAGCCTTCAGAGGGCTAAGCAAAGTATGGTAGTTAGTGGAGAGAGCATCGTTGGGCTTTGAAGTCTGGGATACTTGCATTGAAATCCCAGCTCCACCACTTAGAGCTGTGTGCCTAAGACAGTTCCATTAAAATCAGCAAGTCTCAGTTTTCTCATCTCCACATTGAAGATGATAATATGCCTACCATATGAGTATTGTGAGGATTAAATATATTAGTGTTTATAAGGAACTGAGATAAATCAATGCCAGCAACATAGTAGTTGCCCTGTAAATTATGGCTACCATTATTAATATTTTGTTGTAATGGTGGTTAAAATATTAATGATGCATTTTATATTTCCAAAGCCTTTTAATTACAGCACATTTATTGATACATGTTCATTTTGAGTTTTTTCACTATAGAATATTAAGTTGTTTTGGGAAAAAACAGCATTTTATCTAACCCTGTGTTGCATTTTTCATTTTCCTATTAAAATTTCATTATTAAAAAGTATAATCCAAAGAGAAAACATGACCATGACAAAAAAAAAAAGTGTTTTTATGTTTTAGGAAATTATGCAGAATTAAAATCTCCTTTTGAAGAAATTTTAAAAATTGTAATTGTATTAAAATTAAAAGGAAACTGAAGCACAAAACAACTGAAGCACACACACACAAAAAAAAACTTTCTCAAAAAATAATATGAGAGCTAGGCATGGTGGCACACACCTGTAATCCCAGCAGCTCAGAGGTTGAGATAGGAGGATCACAAATTCAAAGCCAGCCCGGGCACGGTGG
The DNA here is from genome assembly GCA_020662805.1 of Glaucomys volans. NCBI lineage: Eukaryota > Metazoa > Chordata > Mammalia > Rodentia > Sciuridae > Glaucomys > Glaucomys volans. The sequence goes on from JAJEJO010000662.1 coordinate 331,754, forward strand.
TGCACGCCTGTAATCCCAGCACTTGGGAGGCTGAGACTAGAGGATCACGAGTTCAAAGCCAGCCTCAGCAACTTAGCGAGGCCCTAAGCAACTCAATGAGACCCTGTCTCTAAATAAAATACAAAATGGGGCTGGGGATGTGGCTCAGGGGGTCGAATGCCCCTGGGTTCAATCCCCAGTACCAGAAAAAATTAAAATTAAAAAAAAACAAAAACAAAAACAAAAACAAATTCAAAGCCAGCCTCAGCAAAAGCAAGGCACTAAACAATTCGGTGAGATCCTGTCTCTAAATAAAATACAAAATAGGATTGGGGATGTGGCTCAGTGGTCAAATGGCCCAAGTTCAATTCCTGAATCCCCAGTACCCGGAATAACAATAATAGTAATAAATAAAATGTATTTCCTAATTTTTAATCCAAAATTCTACACAGTAAATTATACTATCAGCAATTATTAAAAAACAAAAAACAAAAAACAAAAAAAAAAACCAAAAAACTTCAGTACATAGCACCAATGTTTAGCCCTAAAGCTAAGGTCTTCATTTCCTTAATTGCAAAATAAGTGAAATCACATGAAAAAGCTTTGAGCCTCTTTTACTCTCCAATGAAATATGATTCTATGTCTGAGGCTGAGGCCTTTCTCACTGACCGCCAGAACCAGTCATCTTTTTTTCTTGGGGAACTGCTGCCTGTACCCCACTATTCATCTTTTCTACCTAGTTGTGATTATGTTACCACATTGTATCTCTACTTACCTTTTCATAAACATATCCTGTTATCTTTGGTTAGATTGTATTCTCTTGGGGTTGCAGACCTCTTCTTATGTATCATTATGTTTGTAAGCTTTTAAGTGCAAAAAAAAAAAAAAAATTAAATGTCATTTCCAGTCTTCAGTAGCACCTAGCATAGGCACAGTGTAGGCACAAGATAAATGCTTAATGTGAATGACTGTCAGAATACAGTTGGTAAAAATAGAACTAGCCATCATAGTTATCATGATATGAGCATAGAACTCATGAATCCTGCCTCAAAAGTGAATTTGTTTATTTTTCTTTGTTTCAGAAAGACAACATGGAGCGGATATTTTCTGGTATTCAGCCTACAGGAATCCCCCACCTGGGAAATTACCTGGGAGCCATTGAGAGCTGGGTGAGGTTACAGGATGAACATGACACAGTGCTGTATAGCATCGTTGACCTCCACTCCATCACCATCCCCCAAGACCCCGCCATCCTTCGGCAGAGCATCCTGGATATGACTGCAGCTCTTCTTGCTTGTGGCATAAACCCAGAGAAAAGCATCCTTTTTCAACAGTCTCAGGTCAGCATCTCAGATTAAAATCAAGAACATTTTTTACCTTCAGATTATTTAAGGAAAAATTTGGTTCATACAGCTTCTGTTCATGGGTTTTTGTTTTTTTTTTCTCTCTTAATTATTCAAGGACAACTTCATCAAATGCAGTCATTTCAGTTTAATGTTTTGCCTGTATTCTTATCATTAAGTATCCTTATATTTCAATAGTGTTTTTCAACTTTTCTTCCACTGGACTTGGCAAATATATAGTTCTCCCTCTATCAGAAAAGTTGTCTCTCAGAAGTACTTTTAATCCCGGAATTGTTTTTCTCTGCTCTTTTGCATTTGAACCAGTGACTTTGTGCTATTGACTAATCTCTTTATGATCAAGGACAGAATTTAGTGACCAGTGGTTTTATGTAATTCCAATGTTGCTTTCTTGGGTATTGCACTTGGAAGGCCTACTGGATAATCCCCATTGTTCACTCTTTGTCTAATAGCTTTTGAGAAGATTTGATAGAACAGGCTGGAAAATTGGAAGACAAAGTCTCAGTGTCTTGTATCCAAGCCAAGAAAGGCTTCAGAGCAAAGCCAAAATATTTGACTCATATCTTCACTATGGATGAATCAGTTTATTCTTGGACATACAGAGATCCTGGCCCAGAGAGAGGGCAATTATGAAACACCCTAACAAAGAAGATAAAACTTCTGATTCATGCCCTCATTACGTATCTGCTTTAACCTGCAGCAAAACTCCAGCCAAGGAATGACCTTCCTTGATCATAATCTTCTTTGATTATTTTAGTATGTTTTATTACCCACAGAACTTAATGTAATGATTCACATAGATCAACCAGTTAAATATGCAATAGGGCTGGGTGTATAGCTCAATGGTAGAGCACTTGCCTAGCATATGCACAACCCTAGGTACAATCCTTAACACCTCAAAACACACACACACACACACACACACACACACACACACTCAGTGAAAAGCGTCTTCTAAAAATAAATGAAGTTACCAATTTAAGCTTGTTGCCAGAATGTAGATATATTGACAAAATAATAGAATGGAACCACTAAAGGCGATTTACTCCTACTATAATTCATCAGTAAAACTTACTTACACATGATTTTCAAATTCATCGTTGGATAGATCTAATTGCTACAAAGTTCTAGCTCAATCTTTTTTTTTTTCTAGCTCAATCTAATTGCTATAAAGTTCTAGTAGAGCAAACATCTGCCTCTCTATGATTTGCACATTCATTTACCTTCTGCTGTCTAAATGTAAACAATAAATTAACTCTCTCTTCTACACACCTGTTCTTCAAATGCTTGAAGACATGGATCATGTGCCATCACTGGCCTACAGGTTTTACCATATTCCATCCAGTTGTCCCCATTTCTCTCACTCTTGGTCATCTACCTCAGAAGCAGTCTCACCTTCTCTCTAAAACTGTGCAACTCTCATATTTCTGAAATAATGTTTATTCAAACTCTTTACATCTATTTCTGACATTGGGGGAGCTGGTCATCATCAGAGCCACGTCTTGAGTCACATAATGCCTTTTGCAAAGCATATTCATCTTGACTCCATCTAAGCTGTTTTTGATATAAGCTCTCTTTTGATCCTTATTTGATGTTATTTCTAAAAATTTGTACTCTCAGCAACAAGTACCTACACCTATATTTCTTAGAGATGAATATGTCTACTCTCCATAAAATAACCACTTACCAGATTGCTTTTGTAAGTAATCTTTAAAATTAAAGGCTTATTTACAGCCATATCCAACAACTGCACTTTGAACTTACTCCTCCAGGAATAATTACCATGTGGTAATATTTCCTTATTAGCATATTATAAATATTGTCTCCTTTGTAAAGGATGTTTGGCAGTGACCTTCATAAGCATCTAAAATTTTTAATAACCCCACATGGTACTCTGTCATTTAAAATAGCAATTATGATACAGTAAAACCTCAGTTTGAGAGACTTTGTATGAACTCTCTCATACATGAAGGGTAAGAAAATTCACCTTCTCTTGAAAGGTGCCTAATGAGCTCATTGGTTCCAAGATGGCTTTGGTCTAGGTCAGAGAGTGGAGGTGACCAGTGTTGACAGGAATGTGCCCGCCTCCTCATAGCCTCAGTGCAGCTCTGAAGCTGGCCATCACAGTTCCCTCTCTGCCATCCCTGACTTCGGCCCTGTGGGGTGGGTGGGGTGGAGGGGGGGATTTTGGTAGCTTGCCAGTAAACTTGAGGGAAGTACTCTTTTTGCCTACATTCCACAATTTTCCATCAAAGCTGATGTGAGAGGTTTCTGACCACAAGACATGCTTGGACTTGGCCATTCCCTTCTTTTTTGGATCAGGCAACCAAACTTACTGTGTAGATGCACCAAATATTTTATCAGACTCTCATTCCTCTTTTTTAATATTTAATAAAGAAAACTTTTAATATTTATAAGCAGAGAATAGTATATTGTAACTCCCATCACTTAACATGATGTGGCTTATCTCATCAAGTTATTTTCATGTTGCTAATAAAGTATTTTAATGTAGATACTATATATTATAGCATTTTACTTCCTTAATATTCCAGGATGCCTCTCTATAAGTTAATGAAATTTTTGTATATAACCATAATCTGTCATCATACCAACAAAGTTATTAATTCTATATTATTATCTAATACCCATATTACTCTGATTTCCCCAAAAATGTTTTTGTAGTTGGTTTCTTTGACTGACGGTCTACCAAAGTCTTCACATCATATTTTATTATAGATTGTAAGTCTTTATGAGTGTATGTGCCTTTTGATTTGTTAATCAAGTTTTATTTTACTTCCTATAAAGTTAGTTTTTCTGCACTTAAACATTTTTAAACTTTGATTTTTACGGTGACTTTTTTTCATACTTTTGATATATTGATCAAGTTTTCTTTTACTTGCTATAAAGTGAATTGTTTTAAACTTAAAAATAAACCTTACTGTTGTGTTGCTGTCCCTTTGGACTAATCTGTGTAATCAGAGTTTGGTGCTATTAACTACTGTCCTATGTGGAGTTGCTCATCGCTGTGTCCATTAGTTTAAATAGAATGTGTGCTTGCTTAGTGCCGGCAGAGTGCCTGGAGAGGAACATTGATATCAGTTCCTTTGGAAAGACCATAAAGCTTTAGGTTGTTCATGGATAGTGATGGAAAGGTCCTCCTCATGCCTTATCTTAAGACCATGAAGGCATGTATTAGTTTTTGCTTTTTAGAACCATTTCTAGTAGAAGTATAATCAAATAAGCTAGTCTCCAGAATGATTATTTCTGAACAAATGGCCTGATATGCGTAGTGCTCTAGCACGGGAAAGAATCACCATGACTGTGATTTATGGTTGTGATCCAAAAATCAATAATTAACAAGTGTCTTGTTTTCTTATTTATTTTAATTGACAAAAAAATATGTATTTATGTGTACAACATGATGTTTTGATGTATGTATAGATTGTAGAATGGTTCAATCAACCCAATTAGCATATGCATTGCCTCGCATAATTTTATGTGGTGAGAATGCTTAAAATCTACTCTTTTTGCAATATTCAAGTATTCAATACATTGTTATAAACAATAGTCGCCATGTTATACAATAGGTCTATTAAACTTATTCCTCCTAAGTGTGATTTTGTATCCTGTGTCCTTTAATGGACATCTTTCCATTTTGTCCCACTGTCTCCTGATAACCACCCTTCTACTCTCTGCTTCTTTGAGTTCAACTGTTTTAGAGTCTACATATGATCTCTGTGGTATTTGTCTATCTGTGCTTAGCTTATTTCATTTATCATGATATCCTCCAGATTCATCCATGTTGTTACATATGAAAGGATTTTTTTCCTTCTGTTTTAGTTCTGAATAGTGTTCTATATTGTGTAAATGCCACTTTTTCATTATCCATTCATCTGTTGATGGACACTTCGATTGATTCCGTATCTTGGTTAGGTTATTGCAAATAATGCTATGTTAAACTTGGGATGCAGATTATCTCTTTCACACATTGATTTCCACAGTGAGTTTTTTTTGGTAGTTCTATTTTTAAATTTTTGAGCAACCTCCATACCATTTTCCACTATAGCTATACCAATGTCCATTACCACTAACCTCATGCAAGAGTTCCCTTTTCCCACATTTTGCTAACACTTATTATCTTTACCTTTTACTAGTAACCATTCAAGCAGGTGTGAGATAATCAACCCAAGAAGTCTTCAGTGAATGGGAATAGGAAAAAATAATAATAATCAGCATTTTAAGATTTATAAAAAAGGGAAGTCATGTTTACCAGAAAACTAATATTTTTAAATGAGTAAGTTTACCCAGCTCTTTCATATGTATGACTTTTCTCTTAATCATCAGAATAGCCACAAGAGTTAGTTATCTTTCTTTTATAAATGATTTAATTAGGGTATGAGGAGGTTAAATAAATTTAAAAATGTACTTACATCCATCTTAGAGCTGTGTGCATTTTGTAAATGTTCACAGTATGTAACTTCTTGATTAGCGGAGGTCCTATGGCTTCAGAGGGCAAAGCCAGGACTCTGTTTTCTGAGGCATCACTTTTAGAAGATGTACTCATGGGGCAGGAACCTTATTCTGCCCCCTGCTGGTCACCCCTTCCCGGGCTTATGCCTCTGGGGCTGCTGGCTGAGGGACAGTGAGGAGCTGGAGCAGAACTCAGGGGGGCCCTCATTACGTCTTGCCTAGACGACTGAATCACCCTTTCTCTCTGGCCCTACTCTCACAGAATGGCAGTGCATTCTGCAGGTGGCAGCCATGTTCATCTTTTTACTGAAAATACATCAGTGCTTCTCTCCTGCCCTCAGGTAAAAATCTAATCTCAGTTTGGTTAGAAAGGCCTTCTTCAATGAGTCCCAGAGAACATTAGGCTAGCATTTCTTTTACTACACCACCAAGTTATGTAGACTTTTTATTATCCGTATATTTTGTGTTCAGAAGATCTAATTCACTTTCACAAGTTATCCCTTTAAAGCAGACATTGAAGTTTTTTTCTGGTTTCATTTTGAAAAACTTTGATGAATCAATCAATTCTTAATTGGTAAGCAGATAATTAAGAGATCATTTGTCCATAGTTAAAAAATCATTTTTTTTAGTTCCTTTATATAGAGAGTTTTCTAGCACATGTAAGCATTTCATTGATCCTGAAATATGTGATAGAGAGGATAGGAATTTAGAAAGAAATTTCTACTTAAAATAGTGGGAGCCAATGCTAGTTACAATGAATCACACCTGCACCTACACACATACAATTATTTATAAGTAAAATTAAGAATTTTTGAAATTGCGAATTAGAGAAGAATATTCTTTGTTTTGTGCTTTTCTCAAGTGTATCCATTATGTTCAGTGTATTTTTACATTTATTACGTTTTTGTATTTTTACATTTACATTTATTTTTTTAAATATTTCCTACTAAAGCGTAAGGACAATTTTCCCATGTGCTATTGCTGTACATTAGAAAGAGTACTAGCAATGATGTGAAATAGGGAAAGGATTTAGCTCTTCTACAATGCTGATTTTACCAATAATTTTCGTCTCCCATCCTTTGCATTCTTTCTCAGCAGCCCGACTGGAACAATTTAGACTTATTGAAGATTTTTCTCATTATTTTCTTTTTCTTTCTCTCCCACTGGCCTGTAGTCATGGTGCCTCCCCTAAAATATGTTTGCCATATGTGAAGAATTTTACAGACCCTTTCTTCTAAAAGGTGTGTGTATGTGTGTGTGTGCACACGCACGTGCAGGCACAAACACCCACACACACACTCACAGTGGGGAGAGAGACAGAGGGTGTGCCTGTGTGTATTTGGCAGAGATTTCCATCTAGTGCCAAAGTCAGTGGCTATTATTTCCAGCAGGCAGCAGACCTCAGTGCAGATCAATCTGAGCCCCACAGATGTCTCTGAGCTACAGGTATCCACAGCTTTCACTGTGACTTTCCCTGCAATCTCATCGCTCTGCAGATGGAAGGTAAAAAGTGGAAGAAGACATAGCTTTAGGCCGTGGCTTCCTGCCAAGGCCAGGAAATAGGACAGTTTCGACCACTGGACGTCATATTGCATAAGGTCCAAAACAGACCCCAGAAAAGTCGAGGGAGGAAAATGGCATCTGCAGCTTTGGAATGTGGCCTTGTTCTCTAATTAGAGTTATGTTTTGTTTCCCAGGAAACTCAAATCAATAATAATAATAAATAAAAGGGGGCTGTGGGGGAAGCAGTCTCTGAATGAAGGCCAAAGGGACTGACTACATGAATCTTGGCTCATGCGTACCAATGAAAGCTACACCTGACCCCACTGTCCCTTTGCTTCAAGGTGTAAAAACAAGGCCCCAAACTGGACAGTCTCTGCCATCTTCATTTGTCCTGGTGATTTTGGAAGCACGTTCAAGTATGTGTTTATGTTTGTTGAATTCTGAGTTGATAAATACCATCAACAGGTACATGTTCGGCTCCTGATGGGGAGCAAACAAACATCGCATGGAGGGATGGGCCTGGGGGTCTGTTTGTAAAACTGGTATTACCTCCCACCTTCCTCCGGGAGGTAAGGATCTAAACGACCTGTGGCATAAATAGGGAGAAGTTAGAAAAGCTCTCATACAACCAAACTCAGTACATTCCTCCCCCCAGAGTTTGCACTAGTACCACTCCCTCGCCCAGATCTGTGCCCCTGTGACTTGATGAACAAGTTGCAGTGTGTGTGTTGCGTCCATCCTCCACACAGAAACTGGTCAGTGTGTGATGGTACCTTCAAGAAGAGTTTCCATCTTGCTATCAGATCATGGCGGAAAAAACACGGGCTTTGGAACCAGACACATTTGGCTTGTGCGACAGTGTCACCTGTTCTCAGTTGTGACATAATGAGCCAGTTTCTCAGCTTTCCTGAATCCCCCTTAGCATGTCTGTAATAGGGATTTAAATAAAATGACGTGTCATACTTGGCAAACGTTAACTGTCACCCTAGTTCACTGTACATGTACTACTCCCCACAGGCTCCCAGATTTTGTAAAGGATTTGTAGCGATTAGAAGATGGAGATCAAAATAAGGGCAATGCTTATTTTATCCTCAGTAATAAAATAGTTTCAGAAGAGTTTCTTGTTGAAGGGTTTTTCATCCATTCAGAAAAGCGTGAAGAGGATTGGCTGCCTTTTGAAATCCTAACCTTTTTGGCAACCTCGCTTCATGTAGTTTTTGTTTTTTAGAAATAAAACATTGCAAATATAATAGAAACTTTTTGTTTAGCTCACTCTAATCCCATTTCACTCTCTGCCTCCCCAGAGGTAACCACTCTATTGATTTTGATATTTATTCCCATGTGTTTATATTTGTATTGAATATGATGTGGTCATAATCCATATGATTTCTTTTACATTTTTTAAAACTTTATGTCAATGGCATCATGCTGCATATCTTCTTGCAGGAATAATTATTTTGTTCAATATTACATGCCTGAGATTAGTCCATTTTGACTGCTGTATAATATTCCATTGTCTGGTTCTATCACAATTTATTTACCCAGTTTCCTAAATAAGGATATTTAGATTTTTTTTCCAGCTTTTTGTTTCTGTAAGCAGTACTACAGCAAGCATACTTGGAAACAACTTCTGTGTACATGTGAAAGACTTTCTCTAAGTTTAGATACCTTAGAGTGGAAAATATATATATGTATATGGTCAACCTTACCGGCTGTTGGCAGATTGCTCTCCAAATTGGATTCTAATTGGCGTTCCCACTCACAGGAGAGTTCTTGTTGGTCTAGACTCTCAACAGTGTTGGTGTTATTGGACATTTGACTTTTGCCATTATAATGTATGGAATATGCTATCTTGTTGTTTTAGTATGAGTTTCCCTGAACACTGGTAAGGTTAGGCATGTTTATTAACACTTTTTTTTTCTTCTATAAATTGTATCTTTTAGTCATTCCATAATTGTGTTTGTGTGTGTGTGTGTGTTTGTGTGTGTGTGTGTGTGTGTGTCTGTGTGGTTTTAAGGAATGAGCCCAGGGTGTCATGAATGCTTGGCAAGCACTCTACACTGAGCCACATCCCCAGCCTGTTTATATTTTCTTATAGATTCGTAAGAGTTCTTTACATATTTTGAATATTATCTTTGTTGTATGTCATCTTTTTTTCTAGCCTGTGGCTCATCTTTTTAAGTGCGTCTGTTGTACAGAAGTTTTCATTTTAATGTACATAATTCAGTCTTTTCCTTTGTAATTGTGTGCTTCTGAAGTGTGTTTTTAAGTAATTCTTTCTTGGCTTTATGGCACAAAGCTATTCTTTATTATCTCCAAAATGTATTTTAAGACTGACTTACATAAGACTTACAAATTACAACACATTTTATTTATAAAAGACCAAAAAACCCCAACATAGTTAATATCACCAGCTGTCTTGTCAGGGAAGTCACAAGTGTTAGGAAGCTGACTAGCTCAGTGTGGATATTTGTTTCCTAAATTCTCATTCTCATTGGAAAGCTGAATTTTATCACTTTTTAATCCATACTGTACTTATGGGTTGTTTTTCTTAAAATAGCCTTTGTTGTTTGTTTCTGATGAGATTAGCTGGAGGCTACTCTGTCTCTTTTTAGAGAACAAATGATCTTGTGAGGCTCTCCTGTGTCTTTGTTGCCTATTTCATTACTCTCCTCACTATCCTTCCTTATATTGTCTTTGAAATGACTTACTTGTTCTTTGCTAACTTTCTAGTGAACCTTATTAATTTTCAGCCATTCTTTTTTTCTAATATAAACATTCTGAGTATAAATTTACCTCTATATTCTATTTCAGCACCATCCACAAAGTTGTGATATGTAGTATTTTCACCATAACTCAGCACTGAATTATTTCTAATTTCCACTGTGGTTTTTTTTTTCTCTATCAGGGGATGGAGGGAGTGCCAGGCATTGAATGCAGAGGCATTCAACCACAGAGCCACATCCCCAGCCCTAATTTTTTTGTATTTTTTGTATTTTATTTAGATCTCAGGATCTCACTGAGTTGCTTAGGGCCTCAATATGTTGCTGAGGCTGGCATTGAACTCTCCATCCTCCCTCCTCAGCCTCCCTAGCCGCAGAGATTACAGGCATGCACCACCGCACCTGACTGATTCCTTTCTCTTTATTGTTTGTGTATCCCTGATGCCTTCTATGTTTGCTCTAGCTTTCTTGTCCTTTTTTCTTTGATGTGAGAATGAAGTGTTCAGAAAGGTGTACCTCCTCAGTTTGGGTCCTAGAAAGGAAAGATATGTAAAGCAAAGTTCTAGCCAGTCTGTAGGTATTAACATGTAATGGGAAAGAGAGAAATGATTCCTGTAAGCCACCTAAATTGGAGCGTGGCTATTTATTGATGTAGCCTAGCAATAGCTGGTATATATAATGCTACAGGTAAAGAAAAAATGCATACACACATAAGTGTATACATATTAAACAATAGACTGTAGATGGAAGTGACTTTAAGTCAGGAACTGGCTGCTAGAAGCAATTTATTTAGCCTTGGAAGTATTAGATAAAGAAATAGGGAATGCCAAATGTGTACAGACCAGTATTCCTTGGCAAACACAAGTAGTGACAGGAGACAGACCAGTTGGAAAGAGAGTTTATCATTGATACAGATTTATTTTAATTAAAATCAGATTCCCAAACAAGGTTCTTGTTAAGGGGATTTGTCATGGAGACGATAAGAGTCTAATAAAAATAACTCAGCATGAAATTGCTAGTTTCCAAGAGGAAGAAATAAATGGGAATTTGTAAGTCTGAATAGTCTTCCAAGTGTCCTATCTAAAACTTACAGGACCTGATTCCTGGGAAGATAACGTTTATATGGGAAATAGTAAAACCTGAGGGACAGAGAGTATCTTAGAGAGTTGATTCAGGAATTGCTGAACCAAGTAATTGCTTAACTAGGTGTGATTGATACCTAGCAGCTATATCTTTTGGAATCATGCTTTCTTGGTATTCTTGTTAATTAAATATTTTTGAATTTATAAATGCAGTGAAATACAGATAATGATATGCCAAACATGCAGGAATACTGAATGAAGATTGTTAATATCTGGTCATATTTACTTTGACTTCTTATATCAAAAACAATATACAGGTGAAGTTTAAGGTCTCTTTTATCCTTTTCCTGGCCTTGTCCCTTTACATCTACTGCCTGTATCAATTTTTTTTTAATTTTTTTTATATGTTTTTAGATATTTTTATTTTTTTCATTTATTTATATATGGTGCTGAGAATTAAACCCAGTGCCTCATGCATGCTAGGCAAGCGCTCTACCACTGAGCCACAACCCCAGCCCTGCCTGTATCAATTTTGTCTAACTCTAGGCAACCAAAACCTTAGAGTCACTGTATGTCAGTCTAGTTTATTTTGCACACTTATTTTCCATATGCTCATATTTTGTACTCTTAATTCCATAAAAATACACTTATGTATTTTTACATAATAAAAACATTTGTTTTTGTTGTTTAAAAGTTTTTGCATGAGGGTGCAATGCTGTAGTAGCTTTTTGCAGTTTTTTCATGAAACTGTTTTTTGATCTATGTTTATTCATGTAAATCTAGTTCATTTCTTTTATTCATAAACAACATGCCATTATACCACATTTATTATAACATTTTATTTAGGCATTTCTTATTAATAAACCTTTAACTTTATTCATGCATTCATTTCATGAATATTTAATGAGCACTTACTATATACTAGGTATTGTGCTAAGTACTCATGTTGTATCAGTGAATATATCAGACTGAAGTCTTTGCCATCATAGTACTTATATTATGTTGAGATAACATAAAATAAATAATAACCATATTAAATAAGCCACACGCAAAGTATATTAGACAGTGATAAGTGATATGGGAAAAGATGAAGGAGAATTGGGAGTGGAATGGAGGGGAACAGACAGCTCCTTCATTGTGGTCTGGGAAAGCCTGCTTGATAAATAATATTTGAGCAGACTTAAGGGGAGGGATTTAGCCAGGTGATATCAGGTGGGTGAGAATTCTTCCAGAGGAAAAAGCCACAGTGAAGCCCCTTGGTGGGAGTGTACCTGTGTATTCCAGGATCATGAGACCAGCCTGCTGGAGGAGCCTCCAGAGTCACACAGGGTGACAGTGTTGAGCAGGGGGAAATGACCTTGCCTGGTCTTACAGTCCATTACAGGACTTTGCCTTTTACTCTAGGACAATGAGAATTTAAGGATTTTGGTCCAAGAAGTGATCTGATCTGTTTTGAAAGGCTTACTTGGGCTGCTCAGTTACTAATAGCCTATAGGGGATCTGGGGTAGAAGCAGAGACCACTGAGGAGAAGTGATTATAGTGAGCCAGAGGAGAGTGATGGTGCCCCAGGCCACAGTGACAGCAGAAGTGGCAAAGTCCTGAATGTATTTTGAAGATAGAGGCAACAAGATTTGCAACGTGTTGGACACAGGGTATGAGAAAATAGGAGTGAAGGATGGCACAAAGTTTCTACCTAAGCAACTGCAAGAGTTTAAGTACGGTTTCCATCCAGGAACAAGACAGCTATGGAGGAGGACAGGTTTGGGATGGAGGATCAGGAGATCAGTTTCAGAGATGTTGAGCTTAAGATGTCCATTAGATATCCACATGGAGAGGCCGAATAGACAGTTGGGTACATGAATCTAGAGCTCATCAAGAGAAGTGTGGCTGGGGTGTAGCTCTGAAGTCATCAGTTATGTGAACTATATTTAAAGCAATGGAAATGAGATGAAATTGCGAAGGGAGTGAGTGTAATAAGGAATAGAAGCAAAGAAACAAAGACTAAAACCTGAGTATGTGCACAGTGTGACGGGAACTCTGATGTCCTCATTTTTCTTCAGTGCTGGGAACTCATTCTCTAACCACACTGACAGGATTTGGAGTCAGCTTTGATTTGGGAGCCAACTGTTTCTCTGTGGAGTGATTTTTTTTTTCTTTTTGTTTTCTAATTCTCTAATACTCTCTTCAGTTGTATGCAATCTAGTATTTAGTACATCTATTGAGTTTTTTACTACCTGACTCAATTTTTATATTCATATTTTCAAACTTTTTATATAAGATTTATTTTAGATATAACAAAGATGCATACTAGTGTAAAATAAATACATACAAACATGCATACTAGTGAAAAATCATAAATGTATAGAGCTCAGTCTGTTTTCACAAACTGAACACACACATGTAAATACCCAGAATGTTTGTTTCTCTTTCAAATCACTTTTTACTCCCTCCCCCAAGATAACCTATTTGTGAAGGTTGTATAAATGAAATTCTTCAGTATGCACTCATTTTGTTGGTGTGGACCTAGCTTCCTTCTTTCAACTCATGTTGTTCCATCTAATTGTTCATTAATTCTCATTCTATTGTCTATTATTTGTATGCTGCAATTTACGTATCTGTTCAACTACAGGTGAATAATTTGGATTGTTTAGAATTCAGGATTGTTACAGTATGCCTGCATATTTACTTTGGGTAAATATATGCAGACATTTCTGCTGAACATATACCTAGAGATGGAATTTGGGGGTCATAGGATAAGTGAATGTTGAGCACCAGTGTATGCCCATTTTCTGAAGTTGGTGTACCAATTTACATCCCACAGCAGTGTATGAGATGTACTCAGCATCCTCACCACACTCCATACTGTTGGATTTTTCACTTCAATCATTCTGTGAATGTGTGACGGTATATCACAGGTAGCTTTAGTTTGCATTCAAGGCAAGAAATTTGCATTTCTCTGTTGATTAATAAAACTGAGTATTTTTCTGCCATTCTCATTTGGATAACTTATTCAGTGTGAATTACCTATAGTCTTGGCTAATTCCTATAGGACTATCTCCTTTTTTGTATCAATTTGTAGGAGACTTTTACACATTCCGTATACTAATCTGTTTTGTACAGGTGTCCCAGGAGGCTTGTTCCACTCTCAGTCTTGCCTTTCCACTCTTTCAATAGTAATGTATAATAAAGAGAAGTTCCTGCAGTTTATGCTATCAAGGTTTATTCTTCATATTTATCACTTTTTGGATCCTGTTTTTAAAAAGTCCTTACTGACTAGGTTAAAAATGCAGTAAACTGATTTGAATTTTTCTGCAGATATTAAAAATAACTATAATTATTTAGGGAAAACATTTCACTGTACTGTAAAGAATTTCAGAGGCTCCCCAAGAGTACATTTTATGAGCCATCTGTCCTTTTCACCCACAAGAATATCCACAAAGCACTGACTTCTCTCCTTCCGTTTTGGAAGATCTTTTGTACCTTCCTATCAAAACCCAGAAATTCTGTTGAGTATATTTCTTACCCTGTTTGTTTTTAATTGCTCTGCCTTCTATTTTCAGAGATAACAGAGCTCATTAGAAGTGAATTCCTCTAAATTTTCCATTCTCCACTCCTAGCTCACAAGATATACCTCGGCCACGTTCACTGCCCCCTCTTTCTATAGCAGAAGGTATGTTAGTCCTCCATTCCTTTACCTGTGTGGGCACCTTTCCTTTTCCTCCTTCAGGAACATTGTCCTTTGATTCACTTCCTTCCTGCATCTTCCTGGCTCTCCTCCTACTTAGTACATAAAACAGCAGGACTTTCCTCATTAAGAAACAAAATATTTGCTTTCTAGCCCCTGTTTGTTACCCATCTCATCTTTCCCTAAAAACAAATGTACACATTTAAATAAAATTTCATAGAACTAAATACACCCTATTCAGATTTTACTGTGTAAGACTGGTGAAATCCAAATAGGGTAGATGGATGTGTTAAGTTTAGTTTCTTTGTTGTGATATTAAACACAGAAAAAATACTCAATATTCAAAAGTATTTATTGAGCACATGTAATGTCAGGCTGTGTGTGTGAGTGTGTGTGTGTGTGTTTTCTAGAAGTGGCAGTTCATTTTTTTTAATTTAATTTTCCTTAAACTTTTTTTAATTTTTATTTTATTTATTTGTTCTAATAAGTTATACATGACAGTAGAATGCATTTATGCATTTTGATAAATCATACATAAATGTATAAATAGTTATGCAAATTGTTGCCATAGGGGAAAACTAAGTAATGAAATGTTAATTGCATTTGTTTAAGAGGTGGCAGATCATTTATTTTTTATTTATTTTTCCTTAAGCTTTTTAAATTTTTTTTTATTTTATTTGTTCTAATTAGTTATACATGACAGTAGAATGCATTTATGCATTTTGATAAATCATACATAAATGGAGTATAATTTCTTATTTTTCTGGTCATCAGGCTGTGTTTTACAGGAGTGAACAAGACAGGCAAAATTGGTGTGGTTGAAGAATAAATGACTTTACTTGTTACAATTAGAGGGTCAGAAATCTTCAGTTCTTTTCAGCTCATCACGTTGACTTGTTTGTGGCCAATCTCTCGTCCCATACCTTTGTTTTTCTGTAGCTAAAACAGATCTTATTGTTATTTTGTGGCTTCATAGCACAAGAAAATATTGTAATTAGATACCTACCATTTTTTCTTTTTCCTCAAATAAAAATCTAAACCTTTCCAGGCAATTGTCATGAATAGGAAGAGCATTAAATTCTGAAGTAGTACTTTTCTTATGTAATTATTGAAGCTGGATTATGAAAACAAACGTAATTGCCTTTGACCTTTGACCTACTTTTTCTGCATGAGAAGAATTTGAATTAATTTGATGCCCTCTATTTTGGAAACACTAGAAAAATCTCTGAAAAATATTAAGTAAGTTTCATTCCATATGTCCAAATAAAAAGCTTCTCCAAGGAAAATACTTGAGTTCATGGAGACAGTGATAGTTTTTTTTCCTCTCACCAAAGCTAAGCATCTGAACCAGAGATGAAGGGAAGGAGTCATCTTGTCTCTTTCCACATGTCCATGGTTATTTTCTGTGTTTTCATTCCTTTCCCCCAACTCAGTAAAGAAGGGGAAAAAATTCTCTTACACTTTTTCATGCCAAAAAAAAGGCCCTTGTATTAGGAGTGCCTTTTGCTTGATGACTGGAAGCAACTCTAATCCCCTTGCTTACATCCACAGTTGCTGTTTTGTCTGATAGTTGTTTATAGCAGCAGTCAGCAATTTGCTTGGACAGTCCTGTCAAAGTCACTGGCCTCAATGAAACCCAAATGCCTCTTAGAAGAAATACGACAGGTTCAGCCCAGCAACTTGCAAAACTCTAAAAGTGATTCCTTGTCAAACACATGGAAAACAACTCTTCCCTCTACAACTTGAGGAAAAAAATGAGAAACTATCTTATACCAGATGGCAATTCCTTGCTAGTAAAATAGGCCTGGACTGGTTCAGCTCTATTCCTTTATGTTCCTTTTGCAAAACCCACAAAGAACACATTTGGGGCCACTTTGCAGAGTTGGCAACAGTCTCTGTTTTTTAAGGAAATCATATGGATACACACCAAAAAAGTCACAGTCGATGAACGGTTGGGAATCCCCAGGGCTCAAAAACGGGATACATAGAACTTAAATTCTAGGTCATGAGTTAGAATGTGGCCAGGGTTCAAGAATCAACCCAGTTGTTACTAGGTTTGGTTACTTGATTAAATTTGATTCAAACAAAAACAAATTGAGGAAAGTTGATATTTTCCTGTTGATTAGACAAAGAGAAAGAAGAAAAAGTAGGAATTATAAAAAAATACCCTTCCAGATGATGGGATGATAAAGCGATTCCTAAAATTCAAATCACTGGATCTAAAAAATTCAGGGCCTTTCTCTGTCATGTACATGTGAAGTATTATAACTGTTTCCATATACTTGAAAGTTGTTTAGGGAGGACTTGGAACTTCTCTGTGTGTGTGTGTGTGTGTGTGTGTGTGTTTTAAGTTTAGCTTTTGAAGGGAAAAATAGATCCTCAGGACACAATGAACCCTCTCACTGAAAATGTTGGAACAGACTGGTCACTCCCTTGCTAGGGATGTCGTGGAGAGAATTTACACACTAGAGTAGTGTGTTTATGAGTTGACTTTTATAATTTCTTCTTCACCTAAGAGTCTATGCAGTATGAATCACAGTTAAGCCCTCTCCACCTGTCCTTCTTTCAATAACCTTGACCTAGGGTGTTTTCCATCATTTGTGATAATACCTGTTGTCTTTTGAGTTTGCTTCCATGCAAGGAAACACCAGCCACCTTTGTTAATGTTGTGTTATATTTCTTTAGGTGTCTGAACACACACAATTAAGTTGGATCCTTACCTGCATGGTCAGGCTGCCTCGATTACAGCATTTACACCAGTGGAAGGTAAATACCAATGATCACCTTGGTATCAGAAAGGTGGCCATTTTCCCTTCTGGTTACGGGTGTGTTGGGCACTGGGAGCCCTGCGTTTGCTCTCCTTTCTGCTGTGCTACCCCTGACAGGCTGGTATAGTCTCTTCCACTTCTCTGCTTCGGGGTATTAAACAAAAAGTGACTTGGGTTCACCAAGATTCCTTCTGAGTTAAAAATCCTATTAACTGTTTTTGTCTGTGTTTGGATAGACTTAGTAGTGATTTGAAACCTACCACATTATAATTAACAAATAATCACAGTTTCTGAATTACCAAGGTCGCCTCCCATCCCCACTAGAATTAACTGGCAGTAAGGAAGAAATGTTTTCACTGTGGGAAGAAGAGACAACATATTTTATTTAACATTTAAACAAGTTGAGTCCAGGCAACAGTTCAAACCCACAGAAAAATTAAGGGTCCACTTTTACTAAGAAGTTTGACTGAGAAAGATAAATTGGATAATTCAGAGTACTTTACTTCCACTTATTTTTGCAATTGGATAACTTGAGGGTAGGTAGCCCCAGCTATGTCAACACTACTTGGAGTTTCAAGCTGGCTTTGAGCATATTTTCAGGGCCATTGGTTTCCTTAAGTTGGTCTTCAGAAGCCTTTGCATACCAGATAGAAATGGCTTTGTAGTAACAGTGCCTGAAGGCTGTGGTATGGATGTTTGTGGCCCAGCAAAGTTCTTGTTGAAATCTAACCCACCCAGGAGGGACACTGAGAGGTGGTCAGGTCACAGGGTACAGCCCTCATGAATGGGATTCAGTGCTTTTATAAAACAGACCCCAGGGAGACCTTTTGTCCTTTCCCTCAGGCAAGGACAAGAGAAGGCACCATCACAGAGCCAGGAAGTGGGCCCTGCCTGGAGACTGACTTTGCCTTAGTCTTTGGCTTCCCTAATGTTCTCTACTGTCTTTGATTTTAGGTTAGACTTTCCCATTTTATAATACTCTGCCACCAAGTTTAGTGGTGAAATTCTTTTCATAGGAACCAAATACTAATTAAATAGGAACACTCCCCCTAAAAAATAGCTTCTAAGGGTCCTGTGAGCACACTGGTTTTCTGGAAAAACCTCTCCACTCATCCATGGTTTCCGCTTGTGGGAAACACATGGATTTCAAACCCCAGCCTCATCCTGGCGGTGATGCTGCCTTCTGCCAGCGTTCGTTCACTAGTGAATCATAGCAATGCCTCTGCAAGTCTTATGTCATGCTGGGTGCTGGAGATACCGCAGTTAACGAGACAGGGTAGTCCCTGCGTGAGGCTTTTAGTCTATTAAATGAAAAAGATATTATACAAGTCACAAAGTGTGAACGTGCTCTGAGGGCAGGATACCAGGGCCCTGGGAAGATCTGATAAGAACACCCAGCTTGATTTTGATGGGAAGGTGGCCATGGGGTCAGGGTTATTTGGAGGATTAATGAGTAACAAACAGTAAGGAGGCAGATGTAATAGGTGCTCACTAAGAATGTCTCCTTGCTTGCCTTGTATTTCTACAGTCCAGTGTGCTAATATTAAAAAGACTACGAATCTAATGCAGTACTAACTTGTAAAAATTGAATTATTTTCCCATTTGCTCATTTCCAAATTAAACGTTCATGATTTTACCCAGTGATAATTGTTAACCAGCCCTTATCAGATACATTGTAATAAGGGGATGTTAACTCATGTTAATTTGTGGAAATTGAATTTCATGATCATTTCTTACTTTATCTGTGAAATTTAGAATTTATCTGATTTGGAACCTAGAATATGACTTAGTCTGTAGTTTAATGAAAGGAGTAAGAAGTTGTAACAGTGGGGGGTCCTTTCAAGGGCCAAGGGGCTATAGCTCAGTGTTACAGTGTGTGCTTAGTATGAGCAAGGACCTGGTTTCAATCGCCAGCACCAGAAACAAATGAATAAATAAAATAAAGGGACAGTGGTAAAACTGATTCACCTTGAGCTGGGCATAGTGGCATACACCTGTAATCCCAGCAGCTCAGGAAGGGGAGGCAGGAGGATCATGAGTTTGAAGCCAGCCTCAGCAACTTAGTGAGACCTTGAGCAACTCGATAAGACCCTGTCTGTAAGTAAAATATTAAAAAATGGCTGGGGATGTGGCTCAGTGGTTAAGCACCCAGGTTTAATCCCCAGTACCAAAAGAGAAAAAAATTGATTCACCTTATTCCTACCCAGGCCTGGAGCATGAAGATAAACCGGCTAAAGACGGCTAGAGTTGCTAAAAGGAATTGAGATATAATGTTATTACAGGTGGCTTCAGATCATACTTTGCTTACTTTAAAAATTTCTTAATTGAGCAATATAATTAGATTCAAATCAGATTTCTTTCCCTCCTCTTTTCATCCCCCACAGGCAAAAACTGCCAAGCAGAAGCACGACGGGACTGTGGGCCTGCTCACATACCCAGTACTCCAGGCAGCTGACATTCTGTCCTACAGGTAGGGAGAGGGGCCACCCTGTTCTCACACATCATCATGACAAAAACGTGCTTTAACCCATCTGACAAAGGCTTGGTGCATGGAGAAGGGGCATCCAGAAAGAATCAGACACATGAATAAGTTTATATCTACTCTCTAGTAATAGGTACTAAAATATGGAAATGTGCTACAATGAGAAACTAATAACATTAAGGGCTAACACTTAACACAGCAATACCCTTACTATGTATTGGAAGCTTTATAAATGCTTTATATACACGCATCCTGACAACAACCTTGTAAAATTTGCACTATTATTTTCCCTGTTTCACAGATGAGGCAACAGAGTAGTTAGTAGCATGCTGAGACAGGATTTCAGTGACAAAAGTTCAGGTACAGAATCTGTTGCTCTTAACCACTGTGCTGTATATTTCCTCAGGAACAAACTTCACGTTTTAAGTGTTGATTTTTTTTCTATGTAATTGACACGCTGAAGTGATGCTGACCCGTAGGACTGTGGGAATGTTCTACACCTGCACCTTCTAAATCCAGAACCAACAACCGCAAGTGACTGTTGAGCCCTTGAAATGTTGCTAGGGTAACAAAGAAAAGGAATTTTAAAATTCTCTTTAACTAATTTAAATAGTCACCTGTGGCACATGGCTATATATTTGATCTGAAGGTTGAGAGCAAAATATTTTTAATATGATGTATGGTACGCCCTCACTTTTTTTGAACCCATAATCCATCCAGTTGACTACTGCTGCCACTTATAGGCCTCAAAAATACACAACAAAGAACGCCCCTCTCTGCACTCTCTGTTTTGCTGGCCAGGACTTCTGATCTCATCTGTCCCCCAGTTCTTCCCTGCTGTCCTCATCAGCATCGCTTGGCTGGCCCCCACCCCTTTCACTTTCTGGAAGCAAAGCCTCCCGGGCACTGGCACTGCACTCCTGGCCTTTGCCTTGTTACCGGGAAAGCTTCAGGGACTGTTGTCTCACCCCTTCCCCCCAAAGCCCTGATTGTCCCCTAGGAGAACTAGAATTCTTTGCCTGTGAACCTGATGATAGCATGGAGATGACAGTATCCTCCCCACTGAAGGGCTTCAAAGCCCTTGAACAATTACAAGTGGAAACAGCCCAAAGAATAGTTGCCTAACTCCACAAACAGGCAGCGTCCATGAGAGCAAGCAACCTGTCTTTAATTATGATCAGAACTTGCATATGGGATTATGTGTCTGCCTGTTGTATCAACTTAAATGCTAGACTCTTGATATCTTGGGAAGAATATTTTAAAGGAATCATAATAAAGTCTAATTATATGGTTATAAAATATACTGG
This sequence comes from Glaucomys volans, assembly GCA_020662805.1. Classification (NCBI taxonomy): domain Eukaryota; kingdom Metazoa; phylum Chordata; class Mammalia; order Rodentia; family Sciuridae; genus Glaucomys; species Glaucomys volans. The sequence goes on from JAJEJO010000662.1 coordinate 353,115, forward strand.
AGGGCTGGGGCTGTAGCTCAGTGCAGAGCACTTGCCTAGCACGTGTGCAGCACTGGTTTTGATTCTTAGTGCTACACACAAATAAATAAATAAAAATTTTAAGAGATATTTTTAAAAAGTTAAAATAAAATATAGTGGAATACATGTTATGTGAATGTGGGCTCTCTCAAAAATACCTTGCCGTACAGCACTCACCCTTCCTGTGACAGTGTGAGATGACACAGTGCCCACATGATGAGATGGAGGTGAACGGGAAGCACTTGCACACTGGCTGTCGCTTCTGCAGTTGGAGATTTGACGGCAAAACTAACACAGATTTCTTTTTCCTTCTACATATTTTCTCAGAAGATTCACTGCTCCTGTAGATCTTAGGAGCCTTGCATGTGATTTCTTTTCCGTTCCATAAGCTGAGAACTGTCCCACCTTTACACTTAGAGGAAGCACTTCTCAGCTTCTCTTTGGCATGTCTGAGTTGCCAGCATCACTGCCCTTGTGCCAGGGGCCCATTATTAAGAAAGATTTGAGTTACTTGGGCGCAAACCCCCGACACTGCAGCTGTCTTCTGGTAACCATGGCAGCCACCAGGTGATTCATGGCCTGGTTGCATATATTACATGGATATGCAGGACGAAAGGATGATTCACATCCCAAGCAGGATGAATGGGGGCAGGAAATGGTGTGAGATTTTATCACGCTGCTTAGAATGTCATGCACATTAAAACTTGTGAATTGTTTATTTCTGTAATTTTTTGAATATTTTTGGACCACAGTTAACCCCAGCTAACTACAACTATAGAAATTAAAACTTTGGAGAAGGGGGAAATAGAGTATGGTTTTCTCAATTGCCCAAAATACAATTGGCAGAATCATGAAATACTAGAGTTCTTTTATCTATAAAGTGGATTAATGGATATACCTGTGGGGTTATTGAGCAAATTATGTACGAATTGATATCACCTGGTATTTTAAGATACAAGAGGAACTTCTAAAAAGGCTGACATGGGCAAAAATAGCCTCTTAAGATCTCAAAACTTGTTTTATGTGCTGTCCTTTTTAAAGCCAATCTTGAGGCTGTGAATGCCCTTTTATCTCATACAAAACTGTAAGTATTTCAGACATGGAAGGTAAACCTTTAAAGTCTTCCAGTGAATTCTTGTCTGTCTCACTCCCTTCAACATCAGCAGGATTCTCACATAAAAATATTAATGACTCCAAGGATTGGCATTTCTTTTTCTGCCTGTTATCCCCAAGCCTGCTCCCAGTAGCAAAGACATTCCCATGCTGTAAATATTCCAACTTTGACTTTTGCTGGTCTATTTGGTGGTTAGAACTTGTCCTAAGGAGAGCATGAGGTGCCTCTCTCCTGCCTACCTTCTAAAAGGAGGATAATAATGGAGGGATTCTTATCTATCCTCATCAGCATTCTGGCATTTCAGATATAGATTGTTCAAACAGATAGAGATGTTTTTCTGTGTAACTAGATAATTATCTGTGTTCACGCTGACTCCTACTACCTTAGCCTCCAAACTATCTGCCAGATCTGACGCCATAATTAGATCATAGACATGGGCAAACATCTGCCTGCTCCTTTTCTTAGGAGAAACAGTCCAACATTTGCCTCCCATCTGCGGTTGGACCACCTGCACTCTTGGGGGTACTATTTATTTGTTTTTGTTTTATTTCAGATATTTTTGGATTTTGGAAAATGTCATAGCCAGAATGCCTATGGATATTTACATTACAAATGTAGATGGGTAGATTGATAGGTTGAAGGATGATTAAACACTTTTTTTCTGCCAGCAAATCTATGTGGCATCTTCATAAAATGTTGATGTAAGTTAAGTATAGGTTTAATGTTTGTTCTTGTCAAAATCAGCATTAGAATGAGTGGTAATGGGCTGGAAAACAAGCACAAAAGAAGTAATTAGAAAAAAAAATCTTCTAGATAGGTTCATAAAAGATTTACATATTTTTTTGATAGAACTTGGTAAGGAACCCAAGAATGGATACCTGAGACGTCTTTAACTTGAACGCATAGTAAATAGCAGACGTTTGAAGGAAGACAAAATACTCAAAAAATAGCAAGTATTCATGATTTATATTTTGTATCTGCATTATTTATCTAAATACCTAATTTCTAATAACTGGTTATATATTAAGTAAATAATTTTTCTCTCTCTTCATATGTGTATGTTTCTCTCCCTCTCTCTCAGACATACACATGTAATGTTTTTTAATTTCCATCTTTACAGAATTTTGATTCATTGAATTTTGATTCATTGTACACAAATGGGGTACAACTTTTCATTTCTATAGTTGTATGCAGTGTAGATTCACCCCATTCATGTAGTCATACACATATATGGGGTAATGATGTCTTTCTCAGTCTACTATCTTTCCTTCCCCTACCTGCTCCCACCCCATTTTCCTCTGTACCATCCAAAGTCCCTCCATTCTTCTCTTGCCCCCCACTCTCTGACCCCTGTTACATATCATCATCCACATTCAGTGTTTGGTTTTTTGGGGTTGGCTTATTTCACTTAGGATGATATTCTCCAACTCCATCCATTTATCAGCAAATGCCATAATTTTATTCTTCTTTACAGCTGAGTAATATTCCATTGTTTATATATACCACAGTTTCTTTATTTATTCATCAACTGAATGGCATCTAGGTTGGTTCCACAATCTAGCTATTGCCCACACATGTAATTTTTATTCATATTTAGCAACTGTTTGTTAAGTAACTAATTCAGAAAAAGGGTCTTTACATGGCCTTGAGAGAAAGAGAAGGATTGACATGTGTCAGCATTGTTTGCCGGCATTATAATAGCTGCTACACACATCATCTATTCAGATTCTCCCAGCAGCTCTGTACAATAGGTGGGTGGTGTATTCCCATTTCACAGACAAATTAATGTTCAGGGAAGAGCTGTTGAGTCTACTCAAATAGAAAGGAGAACAATTGACTGTTTAATAGCTTATCTTTTTCAACAGCTTGAACTGAAGCTGGCATGGTAATGCACACCTGTAATTCCAGAGACTTGGGAGGCTGAAGAGGATGGCAAGTTCAAGGCTGGCCTCAGCCACTTAGCAAGGCCCTAGGCAATTTAGCAAGACCTGTCTTTAAATAAGTAAATAAATTAATAGGATTGGCAATATAGCTCAGTGGTAAAGTGCCCCTGGGTTCAATCGCCAGTACAAAAAAAAAAATTTGAACTGAGAAACATGAGAAGAGGATCAGAAGATAGTGAAAGTAAAAGCTGAAATGAGATAAGAAAATGAGGAAACAAGGGCCTAAAGTAACTGAGTGGGCTAGGTTGTAGCTGAGTGGTAGAGCATTTGCCTAACTTTCATGAACGCTGGGTTCAATCCCCAGCATAGGAAAGAGAAAAAGAACTGAGTAAGAAAAAACCAAGCTGTGTTAGTCATCTTCCTATCATGTGACAAAAGACCTGAGATAAGTCAACTTAAAGGAGGAAAGGTATATTTTGGCTCATGGTTTCAGAGGTTTCAGTTCATGGTCACTTGGCTGTCGGTCAGTTTGGATCTGTGATGAGGCAGAACATTATGGTGGGGAGCTTATGGTGAAGCCAAGCTGCTCATCCCATGGCAGCTAGAAAGAAGCAGACATGGAGGGGCCAGTGCCCCACTATCTCCTTTAAGGGCACTCCTCCCATGACCTCACTTCCTTCCACTAAGTTCCACTTCCTGGAGGTTCCACCACCTCCCAGTGGGGAAGTGGACATATAAAATCAACACAAACCAAACCAAAACCAAAAAGTAGAGGGAGTAAAATGGTACAATACTTCAGTAAGTCAAGTCAGAGATGAGTTTTCATAATGTATAAGTACCAGACTACTGCCATTGATAACGTTTTTGAGAGCTTGTCTTAAAAGTTTAGAGTTCCTAAAAGTGCTTTGAAGACTTCCAGTTCTTAAACTATTTCCTTTCTCTGTGAGACCAGGCTATCCTGGATTTTTATGAGCTCCTAAAGCAGCTGCCTGAGCCTCATTTCTGCAGACCGCTAATACCTGCATATTCACCCACAGCTGTCTGAATAATCATTTCTTCTCTTTCTCTTTCTTCTTCCTAGTTGTTGGGCAAGCGCTACACTAACCCAAAACCCTACTGGAAGGCAATCTGAAATATGTAGGTTCCAGGCTGCTAGCCCTTAAAAATAGAGAGCATAGAAAGAGTTGAGCTAAGATGTCAGCAGACAGTTATACCCTCAGAAACATAGTGGGGGGTTTGGGGATATAGCTCAGTTGGTAGAGTGCTTGCCTTGCAAACACACGGCCCTGGGTTCAATACCCAACCCTGCAAACAAATAAACACAACAACAACAGAAAACATAGTGGGAAGCTTTTTGTACATTTTAACGACAGAATAAATTTTATATAATTTATACTTTTAAAAAGAAAACTGAATAAAATATGGAGAATTTACAGAAACACAGCTAGGAAGATCTATTCAGAGGCTATTTCACTAGTCTAGTCTAATTTGGACCACCACGAGGAGGAGGTAGGAGAACCAGCCAAATGTAAGGGATTTTTTTTTTTTTTTATGGGGGTGGGTGTTGTTTTGGGCACTGGGATTAAACTGAGAAGCACTTCACCATTGAGCTACATTCCCAGCCCTTTTTACTTTTTATTTTGAGACAGGGTCTCACTAAATTACCAAGGCTAGCCTCGAACTTGTTATCCTCCTGCCTCAGCCTGCCTATTTCCTGGGATTACAGGCATGAACCACTGTACCCACCAAATGTAAGAGATTTTCAGAAGGTCAGAGTGATAAGACTTCCTATTAGACTGGATATGCAGGACAGTGGGCTGTCAGAGATGACCAGACATTTCTTAAGCAACTAGACTGATGATGTTGCCATATACTGAGATGAGGACTAACCAGAAGAATTTATAGTTTCATTCATATTGACCCTCCTGGAAATGGTAACAACTTTATTAGATCTCTCACAGTACTCAGCACCACACCTTTCACACTGTGGGTCTTCGATAAATAATTGCTGAATTAGAGTCATTATAGCATATCCAACAAGTGCCCAGTGATGGGGGATCTATCCTTTATGACAGGAAAGACAGCACCAAACCCCTGTCCCACCAGGATGGGTAAAGGCAGCAGCCTTGAAAATTCACAAACACAGCCAAGAAAGTAGGGGAAAAACAAGAGAACAAATCTCTGCAAGCAGATATATGTAAGCAATGATTATTCATCTGGACACTAATTCTGCCAAGGGGTGGGGTGGATCCCAAGTAAATGTAGATGCAATAAGGAACTAAGCAAAAGAAAAACGGTTTAGTCACCAAAGAGGAAGATCAGACGCATTATTATGTGACAGAAGTTATAACAATCAAAATTATGAAAGGCTTTTGTTTTATGTTGTGTCTAAGAAAGCACAGTCAGGGTAAGGGAAATAAAAAGAAAATGGAGAAAAAGAGTAGGCACATTAATATGGATATCATTAAGTTGGGTATAAATTTTAAAAGAACAGCACTAAATTATTTGCAGTGAAAGGAAGACTATGAGGAGAGAGGTTAAAAACGTGAAAAGAATAAGCCCCATAAGTGAGTAGAATCAAAGACAGGCTGAATTAATGTGAAGTGTAAACTCAATGGATAAGAAGTAAAGGCCAAGATAAATTATAGGAGGTGAAAGGAGCAGCAGGAGCAGGAGGAGGAAAGACCAGAAACAAACAAACCAAAGTCAGATGTAAAAGCCACGTGTCGCAATAGGACCAGGTGAAAAAAATTAAAATTTTTTTATTCCTTTTTAAAAAAAATCAAAACCTCACCAAATTGTAAGAAAAGAGGCGAGGATCCGACATAAGGCAAGACGCACACAGCGTCATTATGAAAACTAAATGTGTTTTCTGTTTAGTTTAGTTGCTTTGTGAATCTGGAACCATTTTGACATGTGGAAATATTCATTCTGATGTGCTTAAAGTGTATTGATTATGGTAATTGTTTTTTCTGTGTTAGTTGCAGTCCATTGTGATTTCCTATGGGCTACTGTAATTGCTTTTTAACCTGCTCTGTTGGCTAATTTGGTTTGGGGGAGTCAAAGTGACCTCTGCACGTCAGCCTCACTATAATTACCAGACGGGAGTAGCAAGGTCCAAAAAAGGGAAATTATCAAAGGCGAGGCCTGTACTCCTACTCTTCAGGGGGGAGCAGAGTGCAGTGCCTGCATTTTTGGGTGTTTGTTTTTGCCACTGAGCCACTGGCTTTCTGCTCCAGGCTGTGTGAAAGAGAACAATGGATGGGGCCCTCACAATCCTTTTACACAATTCCCTACGTTCATTTACTGACTTAAGAACAGAAAGCACTTCCTGATCCATCCTCTTTGTCCCTGCGATTTGCCTTTCCATTCATTGTTCAGTCCCTGTGCTGTGTACCTTGAATTAGAAGAGTTCTCAGCATTCCAGGAGCATACTCTTGGTATTTGGGGATCACCTGATCAGATACATGAACTGTCAGTTTCAAGTAGGTTTTCCACCCATATCAGGATTGCTGCTCAGGTCTGTGACCATCTCTGGAACTGTGTATTTGTGGTATGAGTCAGCTGTCACAAAGGGAAATGATCTCTTTGAAAAATGTTATAGTGCACCTCACAGCAGGGACCCTTCTAGTATTTTTCTTGTGCCCTTTTGTCCTTCAGTTCTTAATGTACATCATATCACTAGCTCGAGTTACTGAACCCTTACCATCAAGCACTGTTTATTATCCCTGAAATGACGCGATGAGATAAACACCATTATGATCCCCATTTACAGAGGAAGCAAAGGCTTGGAAAGGGTAAGAAACTTGCCCAGGGTAACTGACTGCTTCTCCCAAGAGCAATATTAAACTTCCTTGAAAAAAAACATGGCACCTAGTGGCACACACCTGTAATCCCAGTGATTCAGAAGGCTGAGACAAGGATCACAAGTTCAAAGCCAGCCTCGGCAACTTAGCTAGGCCCTGAGCAACTTAGTGACACCCTGTCCCAAAATTTAAGAAAAACAAATAAATGGACTGGAGATGTGGCTCAGTGGTTAGCACCTGAGGTTCAACTCCTAGTACCAAAAAATTTTTAAAAAAGGAAGAAAAAAAGATTACATTTTATTATATTTGTGTTATCAAATATAAACTTGCCAATCAAGGTATAAAATACTTAATACTTAATATCACCTGTCTCTATATAACACAGTGACGCTTCATTCAGTACAGTTTTCCCCATCAGATCTTCTCTGAAATGGTTAATTGTTCCCTCACTTGATGAACCTCATCATTATCTGACCCTGCAAATTTTATATGTGTAGTTAAAATCATTTTAAATAGATTCTCCACATTCTGATATTTTTTTGTTTCACAAACTTTTTCTTTAATAAAATATTACAGATGAAATTCAGGTCTCCTTTCTTTGTTTCCTGAGACCCATTTCCTTCTCTCTTTCTCCAGAAGCAGCTGTGATCATGAATTTGGGGAGACACCTCAGTGTTTTTGTACTTATCCCTCCAGATCTATGCCTCTATAAGCAATGCATAGTATTTTCGTATGTACTTTTATGATTTACATAAATTCCAATGTACACACTGCATGTTTTCTGTAATTTACTTTCTCTGTTCTACATTGTTTTTGAGATCTGTTATGGTGTGGATATGAGTTATCTCCCACAAGCTGCTGTGTTGATGTAGGAATGTTCAGAGATGGAAAGATGATATTATGAGAGCTAAAACCTAATCTAGCCACGCTAGTATGAAAGGACTAACTTGGTAACTGTAGGCAGGTAGGTTCTGGCTGGAGGTGGTAGGTCACTGGGGGCATGCTCTGGAAGGGTTCATCCACTCTGGGTTCCTTACCCTTTCTCTGCCTCCTGGCCACCATGAATGCAGCAGAGCTCCTCCACCATGCTCTTCTGCCGTGACATTGTACCTCACCTTGAGCCCAGAGCAAAGGAGTTAGCCCACCACAGACTAAACCTCTGAATCTGTGAGCCAAAATAAACTTTTCTCCTGCAAGTTGTTCAATTTGAGTATTTTCAGCAACAAAAAGCTGAAAAACACAAGACCTCTCTATATTGTACCTGGAGATGTTGTTTAAGTTCCTTCCAACCTCTTAATTGTCCTCTGATTACAATTTACTTGACGATGAAGGAGCATAATTCCAAAAAGACCTTGAATCACTCCCTGTGTGACAGGGAGGGAAAACGTCTGAGAGCGCTTTCTGCTGTATCTGATTTGAAGATGGGAGGAGGGTCTTTCAAGTGCAAGCCACAGCTCTGAGGTAGAAAGCATCTGGTCAGGCTGGGGTGATATGGCTGACTGAGTGAGGGAATGAGGAGTGGTTTTAGAACACAATTATGTGTAAAGCATATGCTATCAAAATCCCATGCTTCCCTCCCAGCAAGATTCTGTCACGCTGGTGTTGATGGCTGTATTCCTCTGCTATGGAAGAAACTGAACCAGAGTAGACAAACATCTCTCCAGCATTTGTCTGATACACAGATAAAGACTTGGGTCTCAGTGTTCCCTCTGTAGTTTGTGAACATTTGTTGAACACCAACAATGAAACAGGCAGAGGAAATGCAGCTGCTTGCAATATCATTTCCATCTAAGAAGGAGCCTTGCTGAGTTTTTCTGTCTGTCTTTTATTAAAGGTCCACACACGTTCCTGTCGGGGAGGACCAAATCCAGCACATGGAACTAGTTCAGGATCTAGCACAAGGTTTCAACAAGAAGTATGGGGAGTTCTTTCCAGTGCCTAAATCCATTCTAAGTAAGCAACAAACACATGATTGTTAAATCACAGCATATTTTGAAGTGAGAACTGGATAATAGATGGAGGCTTAGAACTTTCTTAGGACAAAACTTGGCTTTCTCATAGACAGACTTCAGGATTTGTAACTAGAATCTTCATCATTTTTGTCATGTAGGACTAGCACTTCACACTGGCTTATTGAAAAAGATAAATAAAATGTTTGAGAAATATGGAAGAAACTGTGAACTAAAAATAATTTTAATTTGTAAAGTATTATATAACTTATCTAATATGTATTTAAAAATAACAAAATAACATTTTATCGGGTAGAACAGATATCTTTACCTCTTTTTTCTTTTTTTTTTTGGTACTGGGAATTGAACCCAGGGCACTCCACCACT